>JBBPDE010007630.1:0-24838 GCA_037974605.1 Nannopetersius ansorgii
GACACCATTGTAGGATACACAGAAGATACTTGTGCATCAGTACTTTTACAGAGCTGCCCAGAAATTGTGTCTCAGGAACTGGATCATGAAATGGGAGAGGAAGCTCTTGAACTGGCCAAGGAAATGCTTCTTCACTGTGCAACTCCAGATTCAGTGTTAAGAGCAAAAAAATACATGAAGGATTCTGAAAAACTTCTACAGGTGTATTTTGCCAAGCAGCTACACAGCAACCTGATAGAGATGTTGAAAAAATACAGACAGACAATCCCTGGAGGAGTATCTCTAGAGGTATGTTTAATAAACATGGATTTATATTTACATATGAATGATATAATGATGAACTTAATTTGTGGCTTTCTTTTTTACACAGATATCCACATTTTCTCGGCTACTCAACAAAAGAGATGTGGAGCAAATCAATCAAGATCTCGGCATCAGTGAAGACCAATGCAGTCTGTTCCTACTTAATGAATTTTATACAGAGCAGTTATTTTCTAAAGCCATACGGTATGCTTTTTTTAAATTGCAGAGCATATTTTCTCAGATCTAATATTTCATCTGAATAAATTCAGTGCCACTCTTGACCAAAACAGCAGCCCAGACAGAACGTCTAGGTAGCGACTGATGTCATTTTGTTGCAGAAATTTGTTGTGCTTTTTTCCTAGTGATTTCCTCCGTCTTGACGTGAGCGGACGCAAACTCCTGTTACTGCAATCCTACTTTGATGATCAAAAAAAAAGTCAACGACTTCTCTTCTGTGTGAGGTAAAAAGAAATTAAAACATATGTGAAATGTGTGCAACCTGAATGAGTTTTGTCAGTGTTATCAAGATGCTTCCTTACCCAGCCACCGGTTCTGTGACAGGTTGTGCTGCTTTTTGGAAAACTGCTGCCTTATGGCTTTCCATTTAGAGATTTCTATATTGGATAAATGTATAACTCACTTTATAATGTAGCGCAGCTGGATAAACAAATATCCCATATGAAATAATGCTTTCAACATATAACCACATTATATTACATTAATACGGTTTGAATAAGAGGATCAAGTTTTGATATTCTGTTATAACACCTATGTTTAATAATATGGGCTAGCATAGCCTGATATCCCCTATCAAATAAGACTTCCAATACAGAATCACTTAATATTAAACCAGTTTTCACTTTATCACCTTCAACCATTGTCTTGAACAGACGCTTAACATTGAAGTAGTGTAGCTTTATGAGCATGGAAAGAAAACCCAAGGCTCTGTAAAGTACTCAAAGTAGCACAACACAGGCTTTGTTCACTGTTGAAAATATATTTCTCAGTAATTGCTGTTTTTTCAAATTTCCTCTCTTTTTATTATGTGTGACCTTCAGACACTGCATTACTCAAATTAGAAGCTCAGTCATTGGAGATGCTGTCTTTGATGTTGTTCTTCTTACAAGATTGCCACGGATTTCAGGAGGATGTGGATATACGGCTTCATTTGGAGGTTATTTTTGGTCTTATTTTGGTTATATTGAACTGCAATTACTGATTTATGTGACTGCTTATTACTTTAACATAAGTATGCAAGTGATAAGTAATTTGATAAAAAGCATTTTCAATATAAATAACATACTAACCAATAATTCAGAATTTCAGTGTCTGCAACTGAATTTTTGGGTCAGAAAGCATTTTAGGACTATGGTAAAGCTCTCTTGTTAGTGTGATTGCTCTTAGAGTGATATTGTTCTTAAGTTTATTATTTGTTCCTCTCATTTTTTCTTTTTACTATTTAGTACTTTTTACTTTTAGTAAAAAGAATATAGGCTGTGCTTCTTGTGGTATCTTGTGCTGAATTTCGGGACTCCTCCAACATCAAAATGTCTCTTAATATCCAGAGCAGCGCGCTTGTATAAAGCATTGTGAACGGTTGATCAGGGCCCAAGTATTGATCATTTAAAAAACATCATTTAAAATGGCTTGGTGACTAACTTAAACATTTGCTTTTCATTTTTTCAACAAATCTTATTGTAATATTAATGGGTGTGTAGCTAGAGTTGTAGTCAAGACAGCCTAAACTGAGTCCAAGACATTGCAGAGACTGGAAGGTATCAAGACCAAGACCAAGTCTAAAACACACTAAGGTGAGACCAAGTCCAAGGCTGGTCGAGACCAAGACCAAAAACAGACTAGGGCTAGAATTGATATCACGTTACTCAGATCAACTGTAGACCAAAAAGGCATTGCTGTAAAGCATGGGTGCCCACACTTTTCTGGCTTGGGAGCTACTTATAAAATAACCAAGTCAAAATGATCTACCTACTATAAAAATAAAAAACAAATTTATTTATGAATATATTGAGAATTCTTTATATGCAAAATATACATTAGTGTAGCTGTATAACTACATGAACCCATATTACAAAATACAACTTGGTACATTTTTTGTCATTACCTTACTCTGATGACTTTCACTGAATAGAATCAGCCAGGGATGCATAATCCAGACAGTAACTGCTGATAGCCAACCTCAAGCACATTTCCAAATGATCATCAGTCATGGTGGAACGTTACTTGGACTTAATGATCTTCATGTGGGAAAATGTTGAGTCACATAAATAAGTGGCGCTGAATAATGCAGTCAATAAAGTAGCATATTTCCTCATGCTGGGGTACTTTTCCTCTGTGAGTAAGTTCCAGAACTGTCCAATGGCTCTGGACTTAAGCTGAAAATTGGCTTGTAGTGTCAAAATCTCCTTGTCCACTCCAGAAGGGTTCAGGTGAAATAGTGTTTCAACCTCAGCATCATACTGAAAAGGGTAGCACATGAACGTAGTGATTGGCTCGAGTAAAGCAAAGTCTTGAAAGTGTCTCTCAAACTCTGACAGACAACTTTCAATCTGCTCTGTGTAACGTGCATTGTCAAGCAGCACACATAACTTCCCTTGCATCTCAAGCTCTGATGCGAGGTTCTGGAAGTTTGCCAAATCATGGCGCTGGAGCTTTAAGGAAAAAAAACGCATTTTCCGTTTGAAAGCATTAACTGAGCTGATCATATTGATCACGGTTTTGTCTTTTCCTTGCAGCTCTAGATTAAGGTCATTCAACATGTTGGTCAGATAGGTTAAAAATCCCAAGTCTAGCAACCATTGATGGTCACTTAATTGGTTGTATTCTGCACGTTTAGCTACACGGAAAAACTCCTTAATCTCCGGACAGAGCTCACAAAATCTTTGCAAGAATTTCCCTTGACTAAGCCATCTTACATCAGTGTGCAACAACAAATCAGAGTAGTCACAGTTAGAGTCCTCTAGATTCACATGAAATAGCCTTTTTTGAAGAGATCTGGCATGAATAGAACACGCAGTCTTCGTTGCAACATCCATTATCTCTTATATGTTGAGCATTTTTGCACATAACGCTTGTTGGTATATTATGCAGTGGTAATTGAGAAAATCTGGGAAAGCGTCGTTCTCCTTGCACTTTTCATAGAATCCATTCGAGCAGCCAACCATCGCGGGCGCTCCATCTGTGGTGATGGACACCAATTTGCACACTGGAAGCTGGGTTTTCTCGATAAAGTTTTTGAAAGACAGAAATATGTCCTCTCCTTGCGTGTGTTCTTTCATGGGCAGTCATGTTAACAGCTCCTCTTTTGCAATTATATCAGTAAACATCATCCAAATAAAAATGCACAACTGGGCTGTAGACTCGTCCAACTGCAGCAAGAAACACTCGCAATCTGTGATGTATTTCTGGTTTGTTTTTAAAGTCTCGGAACAACGAGTCAGCTGCTTCAATGAATGCCTCTTTTACCATTTCTCCATCTTGGAAGGATTTCTTGTTCTTAACGATGACGTGACTCACTCGGAATGAAGCTTCGGTGGCTGCCTTTGCTTTTGAAGTTGAGAAAAATGACTGCTGTCCAGACAACTGTGTCGTAGTTTTCATGAACAGTCTGAAAATTTCCTTTCTTTGGTTTAGCGATGACAGACCACTTTGCACTTCGAAAATGATGTCATGAAGAAAAGTTTTTGACTTCTTACTTTGTCCAGCTCCACACTCATTTCTATACCCTTTTTTAAGTTTAAGAGAAATAAATTGGACGCTAGCTTGCTAGAGTTTTGCTGCACTTGGCGCCACTGTATGCATGCACACCCGGGGTGAGCCATGTGTCAAAAAAAGTCAATGTCAGACTGGCTGTCCTGTACATCATTCAAGTGACCAATTTCATAGTGAGGACGAATGCTGGGCTGCTGTTGATCGAAAAAAAATTTCAATCTATTTGTCACACGATCTACCCGCACTGCCTTTACGATCTACCGGTCGATCGCGATCGACGTATTGGGCACCCCTGCTGTAAAATGTCATTACTCATTAAATCAAATTCATGTTGTCTTTTCAATTATATTGTAGCGAGCTGGCGGGCTAAGACTTTTAGTTGGGAAACTTAGTGGGTTTATGTCAGTGTTGGTGATGTCTGCCTGGGAGAAAGTTGTGCTGTGTGCTGTTTGGAAAGACAATAAAGCTTCAGAAAAAGAATTTGCAGAGTCCTTTCGACCTCTTTCACCGGTCGACGCTACAATATTGTCCAAATGTCTTCTTTTATTTAAAATCTCCCAGATCTGTCATGGTTACGACAAATCAGTGTAACCTGGACCTGATGGAAATAATATTCTCAGCAATCCTCTCCTATAACCAGTTTATCAGACCTCGTCAAGGGAATGAGATGGGATATACCAGAAAGACGTTCATATTCTTATGTCTCTCATACCAGAGACAGAGGCCTTGGGTAAGCTATGAATATGGCTATGTAATGATCACTTGCTTTGAATGGAAGAGAATGAGACTCCAGTTTAATTAGCACCTTCTAATGAATATAAAATACCTAATTTATTTGAATTTTAATGTTATAGATAATGTTATATTCTTTAATAGATAAACTGGAATTGTCCCACTGTAATCATTACACTTCGATATCAACATCACAAAAATTACTTAATGTTAGCATATAGCTTAGAAAGAATGCTTGCTCAACACAATGCTCATAGACAGATGCTATATACAGATCACTGATGATTTATTATGTGAAATAAGACCACTGTAAACAATACACCCACAAGTAAATATCAGATAGTTGCACAAATAGATCATATAACCTTATATATTCTTTACCCTATATTAATATAGGAGTATAGGAGAGCTTGGTTGAACTTGGTTGAAACACTAGTGATTGCAATATTTTGTGAACTAGACATGCATGGTGGGGTCTCATTATAATGCCCCTCCACTGAAAACCCTCTCCTCTGGTGCTGAGGAGGTAGGAGCAGTTTTTAGAGCAATATTGTGGAGTTGAGGAAACCGATCATGGCTTTCGGCCCAAAAGACAAGCGCATAATCAGTTGCGTGGTCATTGATGTAATCGAAGTATTTGTTTATCTGTGTGGTAATCGAATCCTGGGCCACGTTATGTTGCTTGAATGATTTATAATGGGATAGTAGACACTGCTGTTTCACTGGTGGTGAATCATCCGATGGGTCCTCCAGGCTGACTGGCGCTGAGTCAGTTGCTTCACTATACATTATGGCCTCCACCTCTGAAATCAACATATCTGGAAAAACACAAGCATGTAGTATATATACACACACACACACACACACACACACACACACACACACACACACACACACACACAACAGGGTTAGATTTAGAAAGAAATTGTGTCTGCTGCTGCTAATAATAATAACTAAAACAACAATCATTTGTAATATTAAAATTAATAGTAATAACATGTTAATGACTTTTTAGTTCATCTCAGAATCTCTTCAAAGATGCCCCACCTTCCCCATTGTTCACATCCAAATCCATCCATCTTAATCCAAACTGTGGGTCAAGGATAGTAGCTAAAAATAGACATGGTGGTTGAATTGCTTGTCAACATCGGCTTCTTCAATGTTTGTCCTCCAAAAGATTCCTGAGAATCTAGCACTGTTGGAACCACCATGCTGATGGTTACTGATTTGTCTCCTTCAGTCATGTCTAATGGCACAAAACTCTTTAAGCAGAGTCCATTCACATGCTGAAAACACGAGATTGTAACCGTCACTGCACATTTCTGTGAGGGCTTTATGTTGTAAAGCACTGAGAGCTTTAATTGACTTAAAGGTGCTCCAGCGAGTTCCAGCGAGTCGTGTATGCTGGAAGGCTTTAGCAGTTACTCAGGAAACTGCCTTAAGCTGCTTCAAGCCATCATTAACGACGAGTTGGAGTGAGTGGGCAAAGCAAAACAGACACTCACCTGTTGAACATGGCGAAGCTGACACAAATGCATCAATGTCTTCCCACATCATTTTATCATCTAAGTCTTCACCTTCGCTGTCAGGGTGCTCTGAGTCTTGAGGTATGGACACCTTAAAAGCTCGCTTCATATTCGATGCATCATCTGTGATGATAAAACTTACTTTTAGACGGATACCATACTCTTCCACAATTTCCTCAAAAATTCTTTCTCCACAATGCTTACCAGTGATAAGTCTGCCATCCAGCAAAAAAATCTGCATTGTTTGGAAGCCTTTTGAGTCTTTCATGCAGATGTAAGCGGTAACTGTTAAGAACAAAGACTGAGGTCCGCTGTAACTGCCACACTTGACTGAGCCTTCAGCTCTTTGCTGATGTTTGCTTTATGTCATACTTCGACTCTGTCCCGTCAGGAATGAGTAAAAGGATGAACAATTGCAGACTTTCATCGGTGACGAGGGTTTTTTTACAACACGCATACACCGAAAACAGAACAAAACAGAGGCGCGATGGCCAAACGAAAACAGAGAGATGAGGTGAGAAGAAGGATAAGAACCGAGGAGAAGTGAAGTACAGTCAAGCCCATAATGAATCATACCCCAGGCGAATTTTGACTTAAAGTTACTTTTATTAAACCAGCAAGTTATATTTTGATGGGAAATGACATAGGTCAAGATAATACAACAATGTACAAGAGATATTATTCAGGGCAAAAAACATTTCTCAGCTTTTATTTACATTGGAGCAAAAAGTGTCATGTCCAAAATTATTCATACCCTTCACAAACTGTCGCAATCTCTGGGAAAATCCAAAGTTCTATACCATTCCAAATAGTCCAAGCTCTTCTAAGCATCCTAATTACCCTGACTCATTGGGAACAGCTGTTTTAATCAAGTCAACAGGTGAAAAAACGGTGATGGGTCAGGAGTCGGCTTACCCGGTGCGGGAACCGGTGACGGGTCAGGAGTTGGGTCACCCGGTGCGGGAACTGGTGATGGGTTAGGAGTCGGGTCACCCGGTGCGGGAACCGGTGACGGATCAGGAGTCGGGTCATCCAGTGCAGGAACCGGTGACAGGTCAGGAGTCGGGTCACTCAGTGCGGGAACCGGTGACAGGTCAGGAGTCAGCAGCAGTGAGAAGCGCGTAGGTGCGAGCAGCAGCCGTCGGTGGTGAAGGGCGAGTTGGGGGTCCAAAGCGGCGTGCAGGGGCTGCTACAAAGTTGGCTGGGCTGATTGGAGCAGCTGAGAATGCGCTGAACTGCATGGAGCTGAGTAGCACTGAACTGACCCGTATGGGGCTGAGTGGCGCTGAACTGACCCGTATGGGGCTGAATGGCACTGAACTGACCCGTATGGGGCTGAGTGGTGCAGAACTGACCCATATGGGGCTGAGTGGCGCTGAACTGACCCGTATGGATCTGAGTGGCGCTGAACTGACCTATATGGGGATGAGTGGAGCTGAACTGAGCTGTATGGAGCTGAGTGGCGCTGAACTGACCCGTATGGGTATGAGTGGCGCAGAACTGACCCGTATGGATCTGAGTGGCGCTGAACTGACCTATATGGGGATGAGTGGAGCTGAACTGACCTGTATGGAGCTGAGTGGTGCTGAACTGACCTGTATGGGGCTGAGTGGAGCTGAACTGAACTGTATGGGGCTGAGTGGCGCTGAACTGACCTGTATGGAGCTGGGTGGAGCTGAACTGACCTGTAGTGGCGCCGAGTGGCGCTGAACTGACCCGTATGGGGCTGAGTGGCGCTGAACTGACCCGTATGGGGCTGAATGGTGCTGAACTGACCCGTATGGGGCTGAGTGGCGCAGAACTGACCCATATGGGGCTGAGTGGCGCTGAACTGACCCGTATGGAGCTGAGTGGCGCTGAACTGACCCGTATGGGGCTGAATGGCACTGAACTGACCCGTATGGGGCTGAGTGGCGCAGAACTGACCTATAAGGGGCTGAGTGGCGCTGAACTGACCCGTATGGGGCTGAGTGGTGCTGAACTGACCCGTATGGGGCTGAGTGGCGCTGAACTGACCCGTATGGAGCTGAGTGGCGCTGAACTGACCCGTATGGGGCTGAGTGGCGCAGAACTGACCCGTATGGAGCTGAGTGGCGCTGAACTGACCTATATGGGGATGAGTGGAGCTGAACTGAACTGTATGGAGCTGAGTGGCGCTGAACTGACCTGTATGGGGCTGAGTGGCGTTGAACTGACCTGTAGTGGAGCTGAATTGATCTGCATGGAGCTGAATGGGGCTGAATTGACCGGTTTGGGGCTGAGTGGAACTTAATTGACCTGTTTGGGGCTGAGTGGTGCTGAACTGACCTGTTTGGACTGAGTGGAGCTGAACTGACCTGTTTGGACCTGAGTGGAGGTGGACTGACCTGTATGGAGCTGAAAGAGGCTGAATTGATCTGTTTGGGGCTGAGTGAAGCTGAACTGACTTGTTTTGGCCTGAGTTGAGCTGAGCTGACCTGTATGGAGCTGGGTGGAGCTGAACTGACCTGTAGTGGCGCCAATTAGATCTGCATGGAGCTGAATTGAACTGTTTGGGGCTGAGTGGAGCTGAACTGATCTTTATGGAGCTGAGTGGAGCTGATCTGTAGTGAGCTTAGTGGAGCTGAACTGATCTGTTGTGGTGCTGAATTGATCTGTGTGGAGCTGAAAGGAGCTGAACTGACCTATTTGGAGCTGAGTGGAACTGAACTGATCTGTTGTGGCACTGAACTGACCTCTTTGGAGCTGAGTGGAGCTGAACTGACCTGTATGGGACTGGGTGGATTCAGTGGTTGAATTGGCTGGAGCCGCAACTGAATGGATGGCAGGTTGGGTTCGGGTCGCTGTGGAAAACGTAACAGATTGGGCTGGAGCCACCGCTGAAGTAATGGCAGATCAGGCTGGAACTGCCGTCGGACAGAAGGCGGCGTTGGATCGCCTTCTTCGGCGAGGTTTTTGTCTCTGTGTTTTCTTTGCGGAGGCAGAAATGGGCAGACTCATGAGGAACCCTCAGAAATCAAAGGTCTCTGACAGCCAGTCTGATTTCTCGCCCCAGATGTAATCCAAATCGTCCTGGTCAATGCTACCATAATCCAGATAGACGGGTGGTTCATGCTGACTCCCAACGCTCGGTACCTGGTACCATAGTCCTCGAGACTGGACCGTCACAGGGTTCGGGGGTACATGCTGGCAGTCTGCGGTGCTTTTTTGGTGAGGACATTCTGTCATGCTTTGGCTCCATCCTGCCAGGAACAAGTAAAAGGATGAACATGTGCAGACTTCCATCGGTGACAAGGGTTTATTTACAACACGTAACACAGAATACAGAACAAAACAGAGGTGAGAAGAAGGACAAGAACCAAGGAGAAGTGAAGTATGTACTCGCATTGAGCTACTGAGAGGGGTGAGGAGACAAGACACGGGTGAGAGACAGATTGTTATACTGCTCAGATGATCGGTAATTAGGCAATCGATTTTTATTTTGATATTCTGTTCTGTTTTTCGCCTTGTTTCCTGTTTACACCTGTTTTGCGTTTGTTCTGTGATTACTGTCTGTATTTGAATTCTGTTCGTTTAGTTCACGTTGTCTGTCCATCGCCTCACTATCCTTATGTTCAAGTTCATGTTTGTAGCGGCCCTTGAGCCTGGTTTGGTTTATTTATGTTCACGTTCATGTCCAATAAAGAAACCTGAGTTCATGGATGCCTCCATGCCTTGTTCCTGCTGCCCCCGAGGTAAACAAACCTTCTTTATTGGTATAAGTTTCTCAGTCACAGCAAATCATCTTTCTGGTACTATAATAACTTATAACTAATAACTAAAAATGGCAACATATTGTATAACACAAAAACATCTTTTGTGTTGTAAAACTGTGCTTTTTTATTGCTGTCAACACACTAACATACCATTATATAGTGAGTGCCGAAATGTACAAAACAGTTTCAGTGGGACATTTCAAAAACCAAAAATGCCCATCTACAGTAAACCTCCAGTTTTACGCGGATCCAGTCACACGCGTTTTTTTATTATACGCGGTTGCTCGTGTAACGCAACCCCTGTGAATAAAAAAAGCAAACCCTGTTCATTGCACTGCCCTTAGATAGGCCTCTCACAAGTATACTGAAGCTCAAGAAATACAACATATATAAGAAGAAAGCACACTTTTGCACAAACAATGGACACATTCTAAACTGTGATTATACTGAAATGAGGGCAACATTGGTCCACCTGTTGTTTTTACCTGAGCAAACACTATTGGTTAGTGTGCTAGCTAGTGTCTGTCAGGTCATTTCCTCCTGAGTGATCAAAGACAAAAACGGACATTGTCACACCAAACTTTGATCTATGTAGTATAGATCAAATTCAAAAGTTGGATTTGAATTGACGCGCGTAAAAAATAATGATACTGTTCTGTGATGATGCCCATGTGCGATTTTCTTTTTCCCCATTCCATTGAGACCACTATGTCTGAGAACAAGACAAGACGGAGATCACAAAAAGTTTTTTGAATGGCAAAACCTTAGCAATCACCTAGCGACACTTGTCTTTCAGTCAAAAGTTTGGGCCTTTTGATGGACAGTGTCCAAGCATTGGAGCTGTGTGCATTCTTTGAGGAAATGTGTTCTAGTTTCTCACACATCTCTATGGGAATTTCATGTTAGCCACAAGATAACAGTGGTTCAAATGTCATGTTTGCCATAGTTAACTTGCGATTACTCACACCTTTAAGACTGTCCTAAACATCCTGTTGTTAATACTCTTATCAACATAGGAGTAGACAAATATGAACAATACGAATGAAAGTGGAATATCATTTGGTTTGCAAACACTTTAAACAAATTAGGGGCTTTTTAACAGCAGTGTTCTCTTTAACACAGTCACACAAGTTCCCCTCCAGAGCAGGGGGCGCGGAACCATTATAGCAACTGCAAAGTGGGACCAACTCCATATGAAAGTCTATGTATCTGCATGCAGTTTTATTAAATTCACATTTGGTGTAATGATCAGGCATCTTATCTGGCCAAAAGTAATGGGAGCGCTGTACGTGTCGGTTGACTTTCGCAGGGATCATGTGTCCCATTACTTTTGTCCATATTGTGGGAAGCGGCATGGCAGGACTGTACCTCCCATGGCTTTGCGGTTGGGGGTATCAATATCAGACATAACAAAGTGTTATCATGCCATGTCTAGTTTAAACATCGAGAGATGGAACCGTTGATAAAGTTGAGTATCGTAATCTTCTGTTCATGCAAAAGGAATTTGCATCATCGGAGAACATTGGGTCTAAAATATCACCTCAAAACAAAGCGTTTAGGCGCAAACCCAGTGGTCCGAGCAATACCAGCCCCTGATCCCAGCTACACTGGACTAGAGACTCAAACTGAGCATGTCTACCTGTGACCTATCAACTAATTCACTGACAGAATGGGCTCCTCCTGAGTTTATTTTGAGATGCCTTGTATGCTGGGCACTGAAACTACTAGATTAGGGGGACACGTGTCCCCTCCACTTTTCCACTTCTCCACCCAGCGAGTGACACAGAGTGTCAGCGAGTGACACTGGGTGATTTAACTTAGCGTTTCTCAAACTATGGTCTGTGGACCGGCGTCGGTCCATGAGAGGGCTCCCACCGGTCCGCGGAGCCTTCTCAACACTTCTGTTACAGTGTGCCCCTTCCCCGCCCCCTCGACTTCATGGCCCCGCCCCTTGTTTCAGCATTCTAGAATGTTCAGCTCTCCTGCCACAGACGTGTATATGGTTATACTTTGTTATAACTATACAGTGGTTCCCTGCTTAACGAGCACCTCACAGAACGAACATTCCATATAACTAATGCCACCGCGAATGCGCACGTGACTCACAGAACGAGTGTGTTTCACGTTTTAAAAAATAGCTGAATCTGGCCAGACGTGTCTCAAATGAAGACAAAGCATAATAAACTCCCCACAGAAACCAATGCGCCGCTGGAACAGACTGCGTTCCTTATGTGGGTTACCACTGTATAGAGAGAGAGAGGAGTGATCTGCCACTTGTGATCCAGGAGCTCTCGTGGAATTTTTGGAGCTCTCGTGCCATGCTGGGCTGCAGTGAGATCTTGCTTTACCGTTCCAGAAGATCTGTGTGAGGGAATGATCATTTATGCAGGGCCCTGCAGCCCCAAAGCCTGACATGACCGGTCCCCAGGACAAATAAGTTTGAGAAACGCTAATTTAACTGATATGTAACTATTACATAAGTTATAAATAAATGGTAAAACAGTCAATAGAAAGAAAATTAATCCTCTAAAAAAATTAATTTTTCTGTGAATCAGGAAAATCTTTCATCCCCTTCTTCCTGTTGTTTTATATTCTTTTCTACTTCGTGGCTAAATGTTTTAATGACATTTCCAACTTTGCATTTGAGATATAATAAAACATAATTCCCCATAATTATGTACATTATATAAAAGCAGACTTTTAGATATTAAAGCATCTTTATCTCTAACTAATGGTCAGTCTTACTTTTAGATGACTGGATTTCATCACACCTGGATGAACTTATCCCAACTCCAGGCTTTCCAGCTGATATATATGAGCTGCAGCGAATGACCGTCTCTGAGATTCTGCAGAAGAGTTCTTCCTCTGGTAAAAAATAATATCAACATACACATTTATCCAGACACTTTGGGATTGTAGTTTTAAAACTGTAGTAATTTTAGTTACAAAGTACTTTCTCTGATTAAGAAATCTACAAATTAATCCTTCTTTCAATTTTTGATTTTTGTTGCCAGATGATAAATAAATAAATAATTAAGGAACATATACACTTTAGGGCAAAAAGTATGTAGACAGCTGAGTATCATTCCTGTATGACCTTACTGGACATCCAATTCTAAAATCCTGGGCATTAATATGGAGTGACCCCTCACACCCGCAGCTATAATAGCCTTCAGTTATATGGTAAGGTCAGGAACCGATGTTGGCCAATTGATCCATTTTATCCTAAAGCTGTTCAGCTGGATTTAGCTGGGCTCTCTAAAGGACACTTTAGATCATTCACACCAACCTCATCAAATTATGTCTTTATGGAACTCACTTTGTGCACAGGGGCATAGTCATGCTAAACCAGGAAAAGGCCTTTGCCAAACTGTTGCCACAAAATTAAAAGCATATAAGAGAATGAAATATGGGTAATTGCTGAAGCATTCACCTCAACCTTCACTGGAACTAAGGGGTCCAATCCTCAGAAACAGTTCGAGGCCATTCTCTCTTCCACCAAACCTTACTCCACTCCTGCCGTCTCCTAAACCCACATTCATCCATTAGACTGCCAGGTAGATGAACAGAGAGCACATTTCCACCACTTCAGCCAAAGCTTCGCCTGATCCATGGTGATCCTAGGCTTGCACATGGAATGGAGACCCATTTAATGAAGCTCCCTATACAGTACTTGAGTTGCCTTTGCTTCCAGAAGCGGTTTGGAACTGAGTGCCATGTTTGAAGTGACTGAGCCCTGGTGTCACTTAAACATCAAAACTCAATAAATATAAAAGTTGTCCACATAGTTTTTACCTTGTGTATGTAAATATCTAAGAGTATATGATAGTGATACAGAATGTCAAATGTATATATTGCAACAAATACATGGTTTGATTATTGACATAATGCAGAAATTTGGAAATCAGATATCAGAAATTCTTATTATCTGAAATATGTTTAGGGGATCATGAAGCAGACAGCTGTGGAACCACACTTTCCAAGGAACAGGTAGGTTTCATGTTAAATCTGTAAGAAGTTTCCATAAACAAGACAGTTAAAGTAATAAAAATTCCATTAACATTATTCATTACATTCCATAACAATGATTCTATGGTACACATGACTTTTTGAAGATGGTAGTGGATCATACATTTAGTAATGCATCATCACTTTTTGTCTAGATTACTGTAATTCCCTGCTTTTCAGTCTTCCTCAAAAAGCAAACATCAACTGGTCCAGAATTCAGCCACCCGCATCGTTACCGGAACTCCTTCTATTCACCATATTACTCCCGTTTTGCAGCAGCTTCACTGTCTCCCAGTTAAAGTTAGGGTTGAATTTAAAACGATTATTTTAACCTTCAAGGCCATTCACGACCTTGCCCCTCCGTATCTATCTGACCTACTTCATATTGCCACTCCCTCTTGTACCCTCAGATCATCTTCCTCTATCCACTTAACTGTCCCTTCTGCCCATCTCACCACTAGGAGGAGCTTTCAGCCGCTCTGCTCCCCGGCTCAGGATCTCACTAGCCGAGCTAAGAAACATCAATTCACTATTACACTTTAAATCCACACTCAAAACCATCTGTTCAAGTTTGACTGTCCTCCGGCTGCTACTTTACTCACAGGCCATTAGCCTCATGCACTAGTCCCGTCTTTTAACACTCAGCATCTCCGTGGCTCTGCTCATCTCTTCCACTACCCCTGGTTTCCCTTCAGATGCCTTGGGCTGGTCTGTAGGAAGCTTTTCACTATGAACCCCTTCCCACTGGAGCTCCACAAGGGCGACATGGTTTCTTTACACAGTCTCAGACTGGTTTGCCTCGTGGCCCGTGCCCATTCGCACAAACATGCTCACTCATATTTTTCTTCGCTCCGAGCCGTCATCCCCCTAAAACTCATTTCCAACCATTACAGTACCCATCCCCGAACCGGCTTCCAGAGAGGGGCGAGGGGTACCCCTAGTCCCTCTTTCAGCCTCTCAAGTCCGACCACAAGACCCAGTACACTGCCCTGCCCTTGGTCCTCGTGGCGGACAACTCCAGTGATGGGGTGCGGGGCAATCCGGCTGGTTCCTGTGGAAGTCATCCTTCAGGTCTTGGATAAGCACATTCCCCGCGAAATCCAGGATCTCTCCTCAGGCCTGTACCCCTCCCAGTTCACCAAGTACTTTGGGGACAACGTACGTGCTGGCATCTGCATTCGGGGGTCATGGGTGGAGAGCCATACACGATCCCCCGTCTGATACTCCGTAGCCTCCCTCCGACGTCGATCAGGGAAACGCTGGAAACGTGTTACTGTTCTACTGACGGATGTGAGTGCTCGCTCCAACACCCGCTCTGCCTTACGGAACCAATCGTCCACACTAGGGTCCACACTGAGTGCTAGGCGTCCCATGGGCCGAGCGGGGGTTGACACGCAATCACACTCACGGGGTGTTAGGCTGGTTAATGAGCGTAGTGAAGTTCTGGACTCTAACTGCTTGGGGAACCGCTAACTTCTCCTTTGTACACTGGACTAAATTTTTTAGTCACTCATTTACTTTGGCTGATTCCTTTTCCAAATCCCATTGGATGGGTGCTACTATTTTTGTGGCCGTAATGATTGGTTTGTCCGAATGCATTCATTTTACTGGTAGGGAAACGTCTGCTTTCCCTCTCTCATCCATCGCCACCCTACCTGCCTTCTTTTTTAAGTCACGTGAACCACACAGAGGCAGACAGACAGCCCTCAATGCCTTACACCAAAGACAGATTGCGATACTGCACCTGAATTTTAGGGGGCATCTCTGCCAGGGGACTCTCAATGGAGATGATGCCCAAACGGATCCCCGGACGGTGACTCTCACACCTGCTCCCCCATTTCACCGCCAACGCAGTATCCCAGTCCAGCATGGAGTTATGATACTCTAACCAGGGTAGAACCAAAATCATGAGAGACTCCGGCTGCTCTAATACATAAAACTTCAGGCCCTCCTCATGATCCGGGTCCACCCGTTGAGGGCTCGCACCGGAATGAGATCATGCAGTCTCTCCACCCGGAGTCCAAATGCCTTCACCATGGCTTAGGACATAAAGTTTCCAGCTGACCCAGAATCTATAAGTGCAGAGACAGGGAGAAAATTATTATTATCATACACATACACTCTCATTTCACACTTTTTTTCTTTCTACCCTTTGTCACCAAATAGGGGCATTTACATTTACATTTACGTTTACGGCATTTAGCTGACGCTCTTATCCAGAGCGACGAGGCCACAGAATGTACCTTTTCCCCACAGAACCTGCACAGTCCAGCTGTCTCTTTCTTCGCTCTTGTGGAGTCACCTTCTGACTTCCAGTGTCCATGGGTTCCGGATTTGGTAAGGTGCACTCTGTATTTCCAGGCTCCGTGCTTGCCCAGGGACCACGGTCCCACAGTCTTAGTCCTTTGTTATGACAATGCTGATCCAGCTGCATACTCAGCTGTATCAACTGATCCAAATTCATCCCTTCATTTCTGCATGCCAACTCAAGCTGGATGTCAGAATTTATCCCTTTCCGGTATACCATTATGAGAGCGGGCTCATTCCAACCGCTCCCAGGTGCCATCACCCTTAACATGACCGAGTAGTCAGCGGCTGAGTCAGATCCTTGTGTTAATTGCAGCAGCAATGCACTTCCAGACTTCCCCTTATTCGTATGGTCAAATACGGCTCAAAATCTTTCATGAAAGTGGGGATAGTCGAGAAGCGCCATGCCCTCCGGCAACCACATGGCCGTGGCCCACTCTAGGGCCCTCCCAGTCAGTCTCTGCGTCAGCAGGGACACCTTCTGATGTGACGTCATCTCAGGGTATACCCCAAAATACAGCTCACAGGTAAGAAGGAAGCTCAGGCACATATAAGTGTCCCCTACATAACATTCAGGAAGGGAAACATGCCTTGGCATCTGTACGGGGGTGGCTGTGTACTGCACGGGAGGTACGTTGCTCTGGTTTGCCGTGGGAGGCAACCTAGTCTTCCTCTCATTAAACATGATCTCAGACCAGTTTGCCTCATGCCCCGTGACCATTCGCACACACATATTCACTCATATCTTTCTTCGTCCCAAGCCGTCACCCCCTAAAACTCAGGTGTGTGTGCGACTGAGATGGCCCAACCATTACTACTACTACTACTACTACTACTACTACTACTACTACTACTACTAATAATAATAATAATAATAATAATAATAATAATAATAATAATAATAATAATAATAATAAGCAATCATTTAAAACATTGGTTAAACAGAAACGTATTCTGGCATTTCTTAAAACAAGAGACAAAATATAAATGCATATTCTAATGCATTTAAAATATGTAGGTCTATGTCATAAACATTAAAATAGTGTTTATTTTATTTTGTTTTGTTTTATTTTATATGCAGAACATCTTGGTTGACACCACCTTCTTAATAAAGAAGTCTTTGCAGAAGGGAATTCTGCAGCTGCATGACAAAGTAGATAACACACAAAGAGCTACTAAACGTATTGAAATTCTTCATGGTTTGCTGCATAACCAATACCCAGGTGAGAACATTCCTGAGGACTACTGTGTTTCCATGTCTAGGTATTATTACAGAAAGTGGCAAACTGTGTATTAAATGTGTTCCCAACAGTGTCCGAGACCTTCATAAAATCCCTGGAGAGAAAAGTTGTCAGTCTTCTTCAGAATCATATAAAAACAGAGGAGAGAGAGAACTGGGTTGTTACTCAGGCATCGTCTGATCAGTTTGTTGCTGAGGGTGGATCATTTAGGTAAATATAAATTGATCAGGCTATACTTTAAGAAATATATCAATAATCTGAAACATTAAGAATTTACAGGTTTATACCTGTACCTGTGGAACTGTTTATTTACAGAAATATTATGACTGTTTCTCTTTGTAGACACATGCTCTGGGTTCATTTGGAAGACACTGTAGCCTCAGCCCTGGCCCAGATCCTGGCAGTCATTGATGGAGACAACAACTTGGATCACCTCATTGATCACAACCCTGAGAAGTCAGACTTTTGGCTGAATGTGTTCAAAGAGGATGAGTGGAATCTGCTGAAGATCCCAGTTACTGAGTGAGTTCAAGGCAGTTTTAGTCATGGCAGGGAAGTTAAGGAGGTCTGAGTCCCTAAATCACATTTACAGTAATTAAGAACCGATATCACAAACTAATTCTAAATAAGAAATACACAGTACTATATACTTTCACTTGGTTCTGATGAACAGTCTGTGAGGAGTCGATAGAGAAGGTTTTCCATTAATCAAACAATTAGGACAAATTCACAGGGTGTGTGGAGACTGCAGTCGAATTTTAACTTTTAATTTTGCTTTTTAACTTTTAATTTCACTATTATCACTTCTAGTATCAGCCAGTTGTTTGGTAATTTCAAAGTATCTAAGACATGTGGCTGAAACCCCACCCCTGAACATGCTCCTTCTGCAGGGTGTACAACTATGAATGCACTGCACTCCAATAATCAGGACAAGGCCACATGGTATGTGGAGTAGTTTCAGAGCATCCAGAGTATTGAAGAAACTGGATGTCCAGTTATCCCTCACTGATCATATATAGAAAAATCAGGCTTTTCCTGATTCCGAGAGTGTTATTAATTTCTTCTTGCTGCTGATTGGCTGCTGTCCTGTGACACATATCTGGTGTATCGTTACTTGCTTATACCAAAGAAAACACCAAATGAGAGGAGGTACAAAGGCAGACTTCCATGCTACAGTTACTCTCTTTATTTTCCAAAACATTGTAAAACAAAAGGCATGAGGGCCAATACAGACTTTTAAACCAAAGGAAAGAGGTAACACACTCACTAGAGCCAGGCTGATGGTGAACCGACACTCAGGTCTACCACAAACAAACTTCAATATCAAACCCCAAACTAAAGAAACTCCAAACTCATTTACTCTGAGCACACGGTCAACTGAAACCCATAATTAACACAAACAAGACCGTGTGCCGAGGCCTTCACAATAAAAGTCCCCAATATAACCCAGAACAACAAAACACATACACCAAAACACAAACGCCAACCATAAATGTACCCAGGCCTGTCAGCCCTGACAGTACCCTGCCTCCAAACAAACCCCCATAACACCCCAAGAGCGGAGGAGGGGGAGGTGGAGGCAAAGGGAAGCATCCCGTGAGCCCCTGGTCAAGACTGGGACTGTCAAAGGGGAATGTCCCATGGGACAGACTTGGCCAGGCAACGGGCCCCTCTTATGCTCTTGCAACGGGCCCCTCTGTCCTCGAAGATTGAGCTCCCTACCGTGAGCCCCTTGCCCTTCCATGGAGCCCCTCACTGTTCCCGGGGGCAGAACCCTTTACTGGGAGTCCCTCATTGTCCTTGTGGGCATGGCCTCCTCTTGGAAGCCCCTCTGTGGGGAGCCCATCACTATTCCCATATGCGGGGTCCTCACCATCCTCGAATTCCCTAGAGTTCCTATCTTTCCTGGGGAGTGGAGCACCCTCCTTGGACGGAGCCCTCAGGGAGCCCCTCACTGTTCTCGAGGGCCGAGCTCTCCCCGTGGAGCTTGTCCTTGGGGCCCAAACTCCCTCTATGGCACCCCCTCCCAGGATCTATTCCTATGCCTTCTGGTCCAAAGTTTAGCCAGGGGGTCTTTAAAGAACCCGGTGCCCCCCCCCCCCCCCAAAATAAACCCCCAAAAAAACAGAAGCCCTGATGATTGACTTACACTGGATACCCATTGCTTCCTGAATTAAGTTCAGGAACAAACCCTAACCTACAGCGTACATCTGTGTCTGCACCCAGTGACTTTAATCTCATCATTCAGCCTTATGTTCCTACTCGCTCCCTCCACTCCTCCAAGGAACATTGACTGGCTCTGCCCTCACTACACACAAGGTAAATCTAGCCAAATGAATCTACCAAATTAATTGAATGTAATGTACTGGAGATGTTCCTGATCATGACTGGCTGAAGTCTCCCAGTCAGGAAGAAAAGGATCCAGTTGCAGAAGGAATGTTTAGGCCTAAGTCTATGAACAGCATTCTAACACAAGTGTGGTGGTGATGCATCATTCGTTGACTGGTTGGGATGATATGCAGAAGGTCCAGTGTGTGGGGGCTGTCATTTCATGTGCCTCTAAAAGCTCTTCATGATGATGCAGTGGGACAATAGTCATTGAGGCAAAACACTTGGGGATGATGGTGGTGGCTTTGCATGCTGGAATGACAGTGGTGCCCAAAGAAGAGCTTCCAGGAATGTTGATCAGGAATGTTGACTTGTCTGGCGGCCCTCTCTGGGTTGACAGGTCATTGGGGGCTAAGTGGTCTTCCCCAGTGCTATCTCATTTTGTGCAAGATGGGGATGGGGCTCAGTGCAGTACATATCTTTAATTGGCCATGTTCACACAATGAAAATAATATTACTGAATTATTAAGTATATTATAAAGTACATGAATACATTTTTACTTTCTTTTTTATTATCTTATTGTTTCTTATTTTTAATAGATTTAAAGGCACGGTGTCTGTCCTGTCGACAAGTGGTCAAAAAGACAAGTCAAGAACCTGCCGATTCCCATTCAGCTGGGTGTTGAAAGACAGATTTGATCAGATTTGGACAAATGTAATCAATCTGCAAGGTACTACATTAAGTCCTCCTTCTTTTTCACCTGTCCTCCAATTGAGATCCTAGAGATTCCACCATGTACACCAGTCAAACAAGAAAGAGTATTTAAATGCACATTTGTGAACTTCCTCTAACTTGTTCATATACATTTCAGGTCCTTGTGTTCACCCTAGTAAGGAACACTTGGAGAAATTTGAAGAATTTGTCACCCTGCCTTGGATAAAAATCATTAAAAAAGACCAAGAACTCTTTGCTATGTTCTCTGAAGACCTTGTGAACATCTCCATGCCTGACTACAGCTGTGAGCTTAATAAGGTGAGAAGAATTTAAACACTACACTTCATGTCCATACCTTTACCTGCACATTCTGTTTACATCCTATCATGCCACAAAACTTGATCAATGTATTCAGGCTCTTTGTCAGCTAAAATATATGACACATACTACAGCACTCTGTAAACCTAAATGCCATAAACCACTCTTTGATGATATGCTAAGTAAACTAATCGTCTGTGGTACGTGCTCCTTTATTGGCTCCAGTTTCTTTCTAGACAAAAGTTGCTCTTTAGACAGGAATGTTTACCAACTCTTGTCTAAGGCAATTCAGGCACCTGCTACTGATACAGTGGCTCGTGTGCACAAACAGCTTGAATAATCTCCGCAGAAAAGCACTGATCAGTGGAAAAGTTTTCTCTGTAGTAAAGGAACTTATTAAATTATGTTTGTGCTCCATTACCAATCCTCTAGCATTAGTGCCTAACCTCACAAATGCTTTCATGGATGAATATCATTACAGCAATGTTCCAACATCAAGTCTAGAATACAGGCTGTCTCTGCAGCAAAAGGGGAAAAATTTTCAAAAAAATTGCTACCCTTCATTTTACAAGAAAACCTTTGAAAAAGGTGTCTACTCACTTTTGGAAATGGTTTTCATGAATGTGTGTGTGTGTATGTGTGTGTGTGTGTGTGTGTATTGCAGTCTTTTTCAGAAACACTTCTCAGACTCGCACCACGTTTTTATCGGGATTTAACTGAGGAGGAGCCTGATGGTGTCTCTCTGCCTTGGCTGTATGTCGTGAATAAATACATGCAGGACAACCATCAACTTTTCTACAACTTGGTCCTCAAAAACAAAGAACTGGTGTCTGCAGGGGAAGCAACTGAGGTAACTTTTACTATAAAACATTCAAGTCAAGTTTGGGCTTTCACTAGTTTAACACACTCATCTCAACCCTGAGCTGCCCGTTTCAGTGATCTTAATAAAAATGTTTGGTGAGGGAGGGGTGTTGGTGGCCCAGTAGATGTTGTGCACTTCTAAAAACATGGTGTTTTTTACTGTGTCTACCAAGGGGCTGATGATGTTTAGTGGCGTGATTGGAGCAGGTTGTTTGTTCTCACTGTGCCAGACAGCCAGGTGCTGAACCTTATCTCTGTATACTAACTTGCCACAGTTCTGTCACCAGTGAACTTGATGTGGTTTGAAAGGTGTTTGGCAGTGCAGTCATGAATCAACAGGGTGAACAAGAGTGGACTGAGGACTGAGCCCTGAGGAGCTCCTGTGATCAGTCTGATGGCGCCTGAAACAACATTTATGCAGACAGACTGATATCTCTCTGAAAGTTTAAGAATCCAGTTACACAAAGTAGTCCTCAGACCCATTTCACATAGACAGTTAGCTTTTGTGGGATTATGGTGATGAATCCTGTCCTGAAGTCTATGAACAGCATTCTAACATAAATGTCCCTCTGTCCACGTGAGATAGGGAGAGGTAATAGGGTATCCTCGATCTGTTTGGACGATTTGCAAAATGCAGTGGATCCAGTGAACAAGGGAGGCTGCTCTTAATATATGTCATGAAGAGGCTATCAGAGCACTTCATAATAATAGGGGTCACTCAGGCAGGAAGTGACAGATTTCTGAAATTTCTTAGATGGTGGTGGCCTTGAGAATGATCATCTGGCTCAGTGATGTAGGCCTGTTAATCTGCACGTTCCCTGAGTTTGTGACCGGGAATGTTATCTTGTCCAGCTGCTTTTTGTGGGTTGACCTTGGTTAAAGTTCTCCCTCATGTCTGCTATAGGCAGACAGATGACCTGGTCGGTGAAGGGAGGGGTGGATTTCCTCACAGGCTCCTTGTCCAGTGCGTCAATCTCATTCAGTATCTCTGGGATTGTTGCATTTCCATCACTGCTGCTTGGTGCAGGCCTATATTGGTGACAGCCTGAATGCTCTGGCATAAGCTGTGAATGTCTTTTGTGCTGTGAAGTGGTGTATGCAGGCGACATCTGAAAAATGGGCACATTTTTGTGCCAAGTGTAAACAGGGCAGAAGAGGATTTAAATGTCTACTGAAATGAACCCGGTGTGTTGGGTGCCAAAGACTGAAATGTGCAGAGCAGGGGCTCTTTGGGAGGAGGGTTGGGAAACACTGATATAAACCTTCAACTGTTTTTTTCAAGGCACTTAGACGAACACTTCAGGGCCTTCAACCAAAGGATAGTCTGCTGAAAGACTTTGCCAGCTGCCAAGAATGGTTACAGAGAATTAAGGCGTTGTCTGTTACTGTGGACTTAATCCTTTCAGAGGACTCTTTGGTCACAAGGCATGCAGAAAATGCAGCAGAACTAACTGCAGAAATCAGGTAGGTGGTGTGATGTAAATGAGGATCTTTTTTGAAAATCTATTTAATTCTAATACTTTTTACACATGTTGAGGTAAGGTGTTCCTCACTCCAGGTGTCCTGATTCAGCCAATTATCGAGTTTAAATACATCAGGTAGATAATTTGTGGTGGGGTGGTTATAGTCCAAATTCTCTGTAATTTAGGACAGGAGACCACTGTCTTGTGTTTTATCCAGTTTGCTCTAAACAATAAAAATTTCACAAAAATTTGTTTGCTCAGAGTAGAAGATTAAACTTAACTGAACAACACATTTTCCAGACTTCTCTGGCAAAGTACATGGATTGTCTACCTCCTCCTGTATCATCTCCTTCAAAGCGAGTCAGAAATGGAGAAAAAACTCCTGACTATTCTTGTGAGAAGCCTCATATTCACATGGAAGGTAACACAGATTTATTCATACATAAAAAAGTTTAATAAATGATATGATCTTTGAAAATGTCCTCTTAGTGTAAATAACCTCTAGTGCTTTGTGTGTATAGAAACTAAACACAGAGGAAGGAAAACAGATGGAATACGTGGTAGAGCAAGTCACAGGAACACTGAATAAATGTAGCAGAAACGCCTGTAATGTGTTCAGGTGAGTGAGAGCAATGATGAACATTTTTCTAGCAGTTCTTACACATTCTGATGTTAATACTGTGAGGAAGTGGTCACAGTCATACCGAAACTCTTATCTTTATATTTTAATATTTTTATATAAAGTTTATATTACGTTTCACAACTGAAAAATGTGCATATGTATTAAGGTTCATTAGAGAGATGGTATTTGAATGGCAGCAACTTATGTCCTAAAGAAGGACATGGTTAGGGAGTTAAGTGAAAGACCACAGCACACAGTGTGAACAGCACGAAACTCAGCCTCTGCATTTAACCCATTCACCAAGTGAAGCAGGGAGCAGCTACGAACACAGCGCCCGTGGGGGGGGGTGTGGGGATGGTACCTTACTCAGTGTACCTCAGCGGTGCCTAGCGGTCTTGGGAATTGAACCCACGACTTTCTGATCACAGGGCAAATGCCCTAACCACTAGGCTACCAGCTACCAGTCCTGGAATTCGAAGGCAGTGAGTTTGAATGGCAGGACTGCTGGGGGCACCACTGAGGTACTGCTTGAGCAAGAGACCATCCCCACACACTGCTCCCCGGGTTGCTGTGTTCCTGGCTTCTCACTGCTTCACTTGTTGAATGGGTTAAATTGGTTAAATTCATTACATTTGTTAAATGTAGTGAAGAATGTTGTGCTGTTTGTACGGTATGCTGTGTTCACGTATGACAAATACTTTAAAATCTAGAATTAGGACCTTTCAAAGACCTCTTCATAACAACATTTTTCATCAGGTTACCAGAGCAGATGAGATGAAAGTTCTCAGGTGTCTTTAAAAAAAAAAATTTAAATACCAAATATAAAACTACACACCAAAAGGATACCAGTGCGCAACATAAAACTACTCATAGATTATGTAATGCATAAATGTGTAATATGATGCAACAGTGCTAAAACTATAACGCATTTCATATAATTCAGTATTATAT
>JBBPDE010007631.1:0-11435 GCA_037974605.1 Nannopetersius ansorgii
GGAGACTGTCCCCTGTAGTTAGGGAATGGAAGTCGCTTTGGATAAAAGCGTCTGATAAATGCCTTAAATGTAAATGTAATAAATGTCATCTGGGATCATTGTAGAGCTACAGTTAAAAATTATTTTGGTCGTCATCTAACCTGTACATTACACCTGTCCGCACACACGACCGCACACCTGTCCGCAAACATGACCACATACCTGACAGCACGTATGACCGCAACGTCCCCTTTAGGAGAAATAAGGAGCAAAACATTCAGAATCCCTTTGTCATTGTAGCAGCTGAAATTTTATCAACTGAACACAGAAGTTCTCCTTCTGTTCTCATGGGTTCTCAGTTATTTCTCTTCAACAAATTATGGATCAAAACGGTCTGTCTTAGAGAGTCCCAATTTGAATTTGATCACTGAGACAGCGCCTCCTGCTGTCCTCCTGTTTTATAATATGAAGTGTCGACACAAAAACTCCCTCGTCTGTCCTGTTTCCTAAATTCCGCTGTCCTGGTTCCTTGGTGTGAAGATCATAATGCAGTGGACGGTTTGGACAGTTTTCTGTCCAGTCCCTTCCAGACCTGCTGCTGATTTGTTTGGACTTTTTTAACTGGAAATTGTTGAGTGAACTATGAATGAAAATCTGTGAAATAATCGGTTTCACTCAGACTTCACTGAACACATTCCACCACATTCCTCTATTAGTCTAAACATACATCTTTTCTTTCTTTTTTTCTTTTCTTTCTTTTTCTTTCTTACTTTCTTTCTTTTCTTTCTTGCTGTCTTTCTGTCCCATCTTTAATATTTTCTTTAATCCCCTCATTCTTCCCGTTTCTCTCTTTCTTCTTTTCTTTCCTTTTCATTTTTTCACATGTAAATTTTTTGTTGCTTGTGAATATTATTTTTTTACGATGTTTAATTTTTTAATGCTCAGAATTTGCCATAAAAATCCAAAACCTGGTTTAAAATGTTTGTGTGTAAAGTTCAGAATTGTCTCTGTTCACTCGTCCATCATCACGTCCACCTCAAACTCAGAGCAGCGAGGAACATCAATCCTTTATTACTTTTTATTAACAGCAACATCTAGAGCTGAGGGTTCCTCACATTCTTCGGGGTTTAAGGACCCTTTTATCTCCTGGACATGCACGAGGAACGTACACGAGGAAGTCTCACACCCAGTTTGTGGAAGACCTTTATATCCTTCCTCAGTTTCTGGACAAGTCTCTCTTTGTGTGTCACATTTTCTTCTTTCTTCAATTTCTTGTTCTTCTTGCCTGCCGTCTTACTCATTCTCACCATCTTCACATTCTTTTCGGCAACCGTCTTACTCTTCTTCTCATTCTTCTCTCTGTCCATCTTTCTTTTATTGACAGTCTTCTCCTGAGCTCCGGTCTTCAGGAGGATTTCTTTCCTCTGGTTTTCCAGAAGCTCTCCATTGTGCTCAGTAGAAGGTTCTCCAGCTTTAGGGTGATTCTTGGCCTCTTCCTTGATCTGCAGCCTTGACCGAGCCTCAACGCTGCCAGGATCTGTAGCTCTGCTGAATCTTCTGGCCCGGACCCATGTCCCGAACCGGACGTGGTGCAGTCTGGATCCACCCGTCTCTGTAGAACGATGAGGTCTGACCAGACCTGGAGATAAGAGAACATCAGTTGTGAACACCACACAGAAACCGTTTGATCTCACTAACCGAACATTAGTCTCACTGTAATGGATCACAGTCCCTTTCAGAGCCTCACCGGTGTGTTGGGGGAAACGACTCCAACACAATGTCGAGGTTATTTTTAACGAGACGTTCCTGAGAGATCTTTTGATGGACGTTAGTCCTGAACGGGAGTGTGTGAGTTCTGGGTTTTGATGGTGATTGTGAGATTCTGGTGGAACCCGGTCCAGCTGTTGGAGGAGGTCCTACCTGCTGCTGGGAGAGAACAGCCTGGGTGGTTCTGGGCGTAGTCTGTTTCTGGTTCCATTCCTTTACATTTGTTCCATTTTTATCATCCATGCACTCCTAAAGAGAACTTTTCAGGGGTTCTTTAAAGAAAACAGGATAAACAGTTGAATTCACTTGATTCTATTCTTGATAGATTCTGTAGTTTTTATTGTCAAGAGGCCTGTAAAGATTCTGATCAGGGTGACCTCGGGGACAAAGAGCTTTTTTAAATAGCGTTCAGAACTGGTCTGGATGGATTTACTTGTAAATCCCTTGTAAAATAATGTTTTGTGAAAATTAGTTGACATCTGAACTGCAGGTTTCGATGTATTTACTGTTGATTTACAGTTGATTTAGTGTTTGTGTTGGCAAAGTGAGTTTGGGCTCAGCACACATTGTTAAGCATGTAGGAATGAGTTGAAATGAGTTGAAATGAGTTGAAATCGTTTGGAATGTGTTGAAATGAGTTGAAATGAGTTGAGCTGTGTTCAGCTGTTTTTGTAATATTTCTGTAATATTTTCATATTCATTAATAATCCCTGCTCCAGACTCGTGTTTAATCAGCAGCACCATACACTCCCTGTGATGTCACAGCGATGATGCCACAATGGACGTACACCCCCATTCCGACATAGCGACTGTTGCTTGGTCTAAATCCCATTCATTCAGGCCGATAAGAAATTACAGAAAAACAAACTCCGCCTTCTTTTTTCATTTTTTTAATTATTGTATTTTTTTATTGAATTACATTTAAATGATGTGACTTGCTGCTCAGAAATCTTATTTTAGGACTTTTTTAGGACTGTTCCTCAGAAGGGGCATAAGACAGAAGAAACATTCTTGATTTTAATAAAAAATCTGAGCTGGTCAGGGATTGAGGTGTGACTGGACGGGCAGAAAGATGAATTGAGCCAAACTTGAAATCAGAGAAAAATACCAATAATTTTCCTTTAATCAATGAAATAAAAAAATAATTACTGCTTAAAATTAAAGCACCAGTGAATCAAAGTCTCAGGTTCTTCCTCAGTAGGTACATAATGTACAGTGTTCCTCTGAAACTGGTCAGGTTCAGGGACTGGACTGGAAATTAGTGGCTCTGAAAGTCCTTCTGGAAGCCTGGAGAACTGTTCTTCAAGAACGCAGTAACATACAAGAGAGTCTGGATGTCTGTAAGAGAAATATGGAGAGGGTCAAGACTTTTGTACAGCGCTGTGTATGTATTAAATGTCCTGTGAGTTCCACTGTCCACGGTAAAGTCAGATATTTACACAGCGCTGCTGTCAGAACAGTTTTGCTACTTTTTGTCGCTGTTTTACCCGATTTGGAAAGAATAACAGCTGATTTTGTTACAAAATCTTTTTATTCTTCTCTGGTAACAATGTTTTTTATATAACAGCATTAATGTTTCTTATTCATGGTGTGGAGAGCTCACTCCCACACAACAGATACATCAAGGACAAAAGTAGTTTTGGAACAAAAAACTGATTATATTTTGAGCTCTTTGTCTCTGTTCTGTTCTGTTCTAGTGTTGCTGGTCTTGGAGGAACGTTGTTTCGTTTTTACCCTATACAGTGTGTATATGGCAGAAATAACTAATTACAACCTACTAATAGGCAAAAAGAAAAGTAAATAAGAATAATTTGCAGGATCAGGCAACCCGGTCCTCTGTAGCAGTGGTGCTTTGTGTCAGTGACACTGCGTGTTTCCTCCAGAAAGTTCCACAGAAGACATCCCGACCTATGAGGAGGTGGCGCTGTACCATCAGCCAATCAACCGCAAGCGGCCGGTGGCCCTGATTGGCCTGGCGGACAGCGGGCATGACGACCTGCGACAGAGGCTCCTGTCGGTGGAGCCGGAGCGCTTCGCCAGCGCTGTGCCACGTAAGAGTCTAAACCCCACCCCCCTTGCAGGAACTGAACAGGTCTGAGATCAGTGTTAGTGAAGGATATTTAAATCAATATTGGAACCCTGTAGAACCCCCCACCCCCCAGCAGCCCTTTCTCCTGCACACTCCTGGTTCTTCACTCTGGTCTGGTAGGAGATTTCTGAGCATCATCTTTTTGGTTCTTCAGTGTTTGTGACCCTCAGGTGTGTGAAATGGCTTCAGTTCCTCAGTAGAAACTCAAATCTTCTTTAATTAAAACTGATATGGTTTAATTTCTGTCAGCATGGAACGGGTTTAGTACAGTCTGGTTCTCACAGGCTGGAAAGGTGAACCCTAACACACACGTTCTGTGACACACAAGCTCCGCCTTCAGTGGGTACGAGGGGCTGCATAGAGTCAACTAAGGATCCACAAGGTGGCGCTGTGTGTGGGGGTGGGCGTGTCCCTACTTAATATATTCTAATTACGGCCCTGTTTGTGGTGCTGTAAGGATGACTTGCTGTGTGTGTGTTTGTCTGCAGACACCACCCGCGCGCCCCGCCCTCTGGAGCAGGAGGGGAGGGAGTACCACTTCGTGTCGAGGGCGCGGTTTGAAGAAGACGTGGCGGCCGGGAAGTTCCTGGAGTTCGGAGAATTCGACCACAACCTTTACGGAACCAGCACTGAGTCGGTTAGACACGCAGGGAACCGGGGACACACCTGCCTGCTCAGCCTACACACACGGGTCAGCACACACACACTTGCCTCGTCAGCCTACACACACACACCTGCCTGATCAGCCTACACACACAGGTCAGCACACACACACACACACACTTGCCTGGTCAGCACACACACACAGGTCAGCACACTCACACACACACACACACATGCCTGATCAGCCTACACACACAGGTCAACACACACACACACACACACACACACACATGCCTGCACACACACACACACTGTACACATACACTATACAGTCACACACACCCAGTTTCTGGCTTGTCGTCCCAAAACCGCGTCCATGTATTCAAACCGGCGGAAAGTTTTTCTATCAGAGCCACTTTTGTTATTGTGCTCCTTTCTTATTTCTAGTCTTGTTTGAGTGTATCTGTGTTCTTTATCCGTGTGACGAGAGCTGAACCCAGAGAACTTGTTAGTGACGTCCTGGATCTCCTTCCCTGCACCTCTCTGCCCCTACCTGCCCCTCTTTCTCCTCTCGCTCCTCCTGCAGTCTCTGCATCAGCTTCGCTCCTCCAACCTCAAACCGTACATCGTCTTCATCGCTCCTCCTCCTCCAGATCAGCAGCGCACCCTGCTGGCCAGAGACGGCAAAAGCTCAAAGGTATTTTCTTTGGTTTTGATTTCGTTGAGGGACCGCCTTTCATTTCTACACAACCGTCCTCCAGCCTCCTTCACCACTTACAGTGGGTTAGTGTTTAAAACTGATCCTAAAACAGTCCAGCTAAACACTGTTCATGACCTTACGGGGAGTGGGCGGGGCTTAGCATCAGCATAGGCTGAAGGGGCGTGTTAATGTAAATGTACTGGGGTTTCATGTGTTGATATGAAGGTTGGTGTGAAGGTCGGCGTGAAGGTTGGTGTAAAGGTCAGTGTGAAGGTTGGTGTAAAGGTCAGCATGAAGGTTGGTGTAAAGGTCAGCATGAAGGTTGGTGTAAAGGTCAGCATAAAGGTTGGTGTGACAGTCAGCATGAAGGTTGGTGTAAAGGTCAGCGTGAAGGCTAGTGTAAAGGTCAGTGTAAAGGTTGGTGTGAAGGTCAGCATGAAGGTTGATGTGAAGGTCAATGTGAAGCTTCGCGTGAAGGTTGGTGTAAAGATATGTGTGAAAGTTGGTGTAAAGATCAACAGGAAGGCTGATGTGAAGGTCAGCATGAAGGTTGGTTTAAAGGTCAGCGTGAAGGTTTGTGTAAATCTCAGCTTGAAGGTTGGTGTGAAGGTCAGCGTGAAGGTCAGCAGGAAGGTTGATGTGAAGGTCAACAGGAAGGTTGGTGTAAAGGTCAGCATTGAAGGTTGGCGTAAAGGTCAGCATGAAGGTTGCTGTAAAGGTCAGCATTGAAGGTTGGTGTGAAGGTCAGCGTGAAGGTTGGTGTGAAGGTCAGTGTAGCGGTCAGCATGAAGGTGTGTATGTGTGTGTGTTTCAGAGTGAGGAGCTGAAGGACGTTTCAGAAAAAGCTCAGGAGATGCTGCAGAAGTTTGGGCACCAGTTTGACGCGGTGGTGGTGAACAGAGACGAGGACCCCGCCTTCTTCCAGCTCCTGCAACTCATCACCAAACTGGACACGCAGCCGCACTGGGTCCCTACATCCTGGCTCTGCTGAACACACACACACCAACACACACACCAACATCACCCAGCCGCACTGGGTCCCTACATCCTGGCTCTGCTGAACACACACACACTAACCACACACACCAACCACACACACCATCACCCCGACACTACATCCCGGCTCTGCTGAACACACACCAACCACACACCCACATACACACTAACCACACACACCCCCCAACTAGACACACCAACATCGCCAAACTGGACACACAGGCGCACTGGGTCCCTGGCTTTGCTGATCACACTCCAACCACACACACACACCACCACCACCACCACACTGGTTTCTTGTGGACATTGTTTCCTATGACATTGTGTAGAAATGAGAACATTTCAGTTATAAACACCACCACCCCCCGATCCCAAAAGCACTAGCCAGGTCTGAGTGGTCTGCACTGGAGCTCCGAGCAGGAAACTGAACCAAGGCCTGAGCAGCCAGAAACCGCATCAGCAAGTCACACCACAGTCAAAAGTTTCTACACACCACACTTTAAATAAACCTCCAATAAATCAGAGAACTGGCAGGTGTTTATTCTGGTTAAACTGAAAGGTGTTGGTTGAGCAGCTCTAAATGAAAATTAGTGAAATAAAGCCAGTTTCCTTTCTAAGATGAGAGAATCTGTAACAGTGCAGGTCTGACTCCTATTAACTGGTAGTTGGTGATACAGAGTCAAATTCTAGACTGTCCTTTAACTTTAAATGCACTTGTTACTGTTTCAGCACTTAATAGCTCCTTAAATAACACTGGCCTGGAGATCCACACTATCATTATCATTATATTAGTGGGCTTTTTGCAGGACAGTAGTGATGAATAAATATTTCATCACTACTAATAAAGGAACTTAGATGGTGAAAATACTGTTAATGTGTTTGTTAGTAAATAATACTGAATGTATTTTGTGTTAAATCTTCTGACTGTGGTGCAGTGGGTGAGGCGTGAAGTGAGTGGAGGCATGAGGAGTGTGATGGTTTGAGGAGTGTGTGTAGGTGTGAGGTGGTGTGTGGTGGCGTAAATTGGTGTGAGGAGTGTGTGGTGGGTTAGGTAGGTATCTTCCAGCCTCGTGGCTCCAGTGCTAAAACTGAGGACCTGCAGATCAGGTCAAGGTGTTTGGGGGAGAACCATCTACCAGGAGCTTTGATCTCCATCCTGGCCAGGCAGGTGAAGGATTTTCTCTGACGCTGTTTGGTTTAGTTTAGTCTCCGGATCTTCCAGACCTGGGAGAACAGGAGCAGGTTCAGGTTTAGGGTTAAACGAGGCGAGAGATGGAACGACGCTCCTGTAGATGGGCAGTATCTTCTGAATTCTGTGTGACTGTAGAATGTGTTGAATTATATGATTAGACTCGACTGTCTATAGATGTTTTCATTCTCAGGAGTGTGTTGCTGTAACGTGATGTTTGTTTATAGTATTTTTTATTATGGTGAAGGTTTTTCAGTCCCTGTAGCTGCAGCTCAGCGCTGTGGGTTTGTACCAAATAAAATAAAAACTGAATTGATCATCTGTATTAATACATTTCTGACTCACTGTATTATAAACACAACAGCTGCTGGCCAATCAGAGGCCTTGACTGAACAGGATCATCACTTCAGAAAACACCCTGAATGGTCAGAAGTGATTTTATAATCTAGAATAATGACATTTCCCATAACTACTGTAGTAATCAGGGCATCATTCCGACTCTTTAGGGATGTCAGTTAGGAAATACCATCATAACAGTCTTAATTCCAAAAAAATGTGTTGTGCTCTCAGGATTGATATTAAGCTACAGAAGTATTTATGAGAGAGTATCTCATTTTTTGTTGGAGTTTTGAGATTTTTGGGTTTTTCCGAGATCAGTCTAATTGCTGCACTGATTCATTCTGAATATAAATGTTTAGTAACGGTGCGAGGTCGAATGGTGGTGTGTCCGTGAAACAACGTCAGTCGTGTGTGTGTGTGTATGGTGTTGCATTTCTATTGGATTTCACCCAAACAGACTCAGTCAGACCATCTATACACTTTATTGAAATTAATTTATCACGAGAACAGTTGGAACACGGCGGGTTTACAGACGTTTTTAATCGGGGCGGGGGTTATCAGTTCGCCCTCCACAGTAAGACTCTACCCCTGAGGGACAAGGATCTGAGAGTATTTACACCCGCACGAGTTCCAGGGACGGGATCTTCAGAGTGAACTCCTTTAAACTTCTCTACACATTTGATTTACAGTCATGAAAACTCGAGAGCAGGAACAGAAATCAGGAGCTGCTCGCTTCTTCTGGCTTTTTGTTTACAGAACTAAACCAAGTGAACATGCTTTTATTGTAACGTGAACACCCCCCTCCCAACACACACACACACACTCACATACACACACCACAGTGAAAACAAAACAGAAGCACCAACATGTACACAAAACAAGATGATTTCTGATATTCCACAGACCCGGTTGGGCTCGGGCCGGGTGGCCGCAGAATAAATAGGTTTGGTCCGGCGGCAGCGAGCTGCTCTACTCGAACAGCAGATCCTCGTCTGCCACCTCCGTCAGCATGTTGGCCGGTTCGGCCATCGGGCCCAGCTTCGCCAGCCGGGCGGCGATCTCCTTCTCCGTCCTCTCCCTGAGCTGCTTCTTCTTCTCCTGGATCTTCTTCAGCCTGGAGCGAGAAAACAGAGCTGAGCGTCAAACAAAACAGGGAGAAACAGTCCTAACTCCGCCTTTCAGACTCACGACCTCTTCTGTGACATCACAACCATACAGAACTCTTTTTTTCTGCTTAATTTCAATAAACTACATGGACAGAAGTGAATAAAATTACGTTCTACATTAAGATCTTAAAAAGTTTTCCTCTACACTGGTCCTTAAAATCTTTAAGAAAAGCTCTCAGTTTTCCCCCTAACAAGTGACAATCACCAATAGGAAGGCAAATAATGAGAAAGTCAGTACAGTCTGACTTTTTTTGTGCCAAAGCTATGGCAGCCCACCTGTAGAACTCCTCCCTCTCTCGCTCGTCCAGCTCGGTGATGATGTAAGTGAGGGTGCGCTCGATCCTCGGGATGATTACTGAGGAAAACAAAAACAAACCAATGGAAATGAAGCGGCTGGTAAAACTGCCGAATCGCTATAACCTCGACACTCACTACAGCAACTGTATGTGCTGCTGCAAGTGAAGGGCTAGACGACTTCTCCCCATCCAGACAGAAACGAGGAGTTTGGCCACTAAAGTACCAAATATTATAAAGTTATAAATACTGAGGATCAGAACAGCATGAACATTTTCTGAACTTCAAAGATGAATAATCAGTCCTGAAACATTTTGGATTTTGATCACTGTGTTTATAGCCCAGGCCTATTAAAGCCTTGGTGAAGGTTCTCACCGTGCTCAATGGCATTCACACGCCGGTTGGTGATCTTGATGGCCTCATCCAAGGTAACGAAGGACGTCTGGAGGCAAAATGATCCAAAAAGGTTATTGATTAGTCTTTTATTTATTGTCTGGCCCACAGTGCAGGACCATTTTGAGACTTTTTTTAATCCCTCTTTTTTTATTTGCGAAGGTTTCTCCAATACAGGCTGGTCTTAAACGATGATTTTCTCAGATTATCTAGACGTTTGGGGTCTATTATTCAGTCTTAAGACTTCAGGCCTAACGACCATCTGTATCAGAATTAGTATACATGTTTAATATTTACTGATTCTCTTATAGGAAACACAAAGTTGTGACACACAAAAGACATTTAAACTATGAAATCTGAGCTAAACAGAGGGATGAAAACAATTTAGTCCTTCCTAACACTGTAAATGTAATATATCCAACCGATCGTTCATCTAAAGAGACGTTTGTTGTTTATTCAGAAGAAATTCGGAAGTTCCTGTGTTCTGAGCCAGGACTCCTGGTCTTTAGTATCAGTGTGTGGTGTTTCGGTCTGAGTTGGAGGCTGTGATGATTGATGGATAAACAGTTGGTCTTTATGTTGTACTGTGGACCAGACACCAAAATATCCATCCAGAGCTTTAACTTGCAGGCAATAAGAGCACAAATAATGTTCAATCCTTCAAACCACGCAACATTTTTACCATCAAAGACCGTAAGTATAAAAAGATGGCACAGTAAACAGCACAGTGCAAAAGTCTGGATCCCCCTCATTTTTTTATATTTTGCCTCCAAAGATCATTTGTTCCGTTTCTTTAATTTAATCTACTCAGTATGCAAAGATAAGACAGCCTGACAAATAATAGTATTTTTACACCAACAAGGATACGCAATAAATAAGGGATGGTCATAGAGTTTATAAGGAGCTCAGAAACTTTCCATTACACCAAAAAAAACACTAGAGGGCGCCAGAGGGAAAATGTTTTTTTCCAGGCTGCGAAGCAGGAACTTTAATTAATATATAGAAATAGTTACTATTATAAAAGAGCTACATAAAAGTCACATCATTTTTTCATTTTTCTACAGGGAAATGTTTTTAGGTAGAAGATGCTGGTATTCAGACTTGTGATTGATCAGTCTCTGATTCCTAAGTGCTGATTGGTTAACACTGGTCACTAATAGCTGATTGGTTGACACTCTGGTCTCTAATTAATGATTGGTTGACATTCTCGTTCCTAAATACTGATTGGTGGACACTCTTATTCCTAAGTGCTAACTGATTGACTCTCTGATTCTTAAATGCTGATTGGTTGAGGAGCTGATCAGTGTGTTGGTCTTATTGCTGGAAGATTCTGTGACTGAAGAGTTTTAAAATCCAAGTGAATTTTGTGAAACTATAAAGCCGATTTCTAAACCACCATTCTGCAGTAATGTGAACCCTTTCAGACAGGCTCAGGAGTGCCCCCTGGAGTCTGACCAGCCCAGGAGTTGTTATCCAGGGTCAGTTCTCTCCATGACACCTTCATCACTGGCACTGCAGAGCCCCCTATCTGCAGCGCCCCCTACCTGCAGGGAGGCCAGCTCCACCAGCAGCTCCACGGCCTTGGCGTAGTTCCTCTTCAGCCGGGAAAGCTGCTCGCCACCTCGGGCCAAACCAGTCAGCTCATAACCTGACAGGACATCAGAGGACCATTCAGAACCAGCTTCACCAATACAGTTCTCCACTGTAACAGCTTCAGATCTCATATATACACACACACACACACACATTATATATATATATATCTCCATCCATCCATCTATTCATATATCACACACACACACACTTCAACCATATACAAGTACAAACCGGATTCCAAAAAAGTTGGGACACTAAAGAAATTGTGAATAAAAACTAAATGCAATGATGTGGAGATGGCAAATGTCAATATTTTATTTGTAA
>JBBPDE010007651.1:0-11434 GCA_037974605.1 Nannopetersius ansorgii
GATCGCACCAGGAAGGGAAGAGGCGGCGGGAGCGCAGAGTAACGCTGTGGGTAATCTGTGATAAAGTGATCCTTTCTGCATCTCAGTGATTGGTTTTTATACATATTTTTTCTGAACCTTTGCTATCTTTCACTTTACGTCATACGCTGCACTGAGCCGAGAAACAATTTTTTTGTGTCTTCATTGTAAAGCAACAAATGAAGAAGATTTTCTATACCCACTGTTTAAGGACCAAATAAGTTCCAGCTATTCTGCTTCATTCTTGTTTCCAAGGTCATGTTGTCTTTATGTCACTTCACACTTTGCACTTATATTTTCCAACCTCTTTATTCAAGTCTCCCATCACCCTCAGTATATTATGTTTGAAGGTTGATTTCAGTTTGAGCTTTATCATAATAATCAATTTTTTTTCTATTGCTTTTTCAAGGACACAATGGTAGAACTTACAACTTTGGGGTCAACTGGTGTCTTACCCAATAGGCTACTTCCACTCTCACATACTACCTTAGGCAAAATGGGCAGACTTACCAATACAAAGGAGGTGCAGGGAGGCCCATATATAGGCATTTGGTCCAAACTATAAAGGGAGAACAATATTTTAAACATAGGAAATTGCTAAACACCAATATTACATTTGCTTGATAATATGATAAGTAATGCACAAAATAAAGACTACCTTAATATTTTGTTTTTATTTGAATAATCTGATTACTGAATGTATAAATTAAAAAAAAAGATTTTACCTGAGGATTGCGAAGTATGAGGGTAATAGCTGACACCAGCATCAATGTTTGACTAGAAACAATAAAAAAGCATTCATGTATTTCATTTATGCATTTTACTCAACCATAGGATACATAATATGCAGGTAATCTAAATGTGTTTATAAAATGTAAACATTACTTCAAAATGAAATACAGTATGTACTGAAACCTTAATCAATTTAAGTCAATTGTGAATGTTTACAATCACCTAGTTTCAGCGGTAGGGCATCCTTTCCAAAAGCAAAAACGTCAAATATTATAAATAAAAACTGCATTTGGAATTTCTTTGTTCTGCCTGTTTGGTTATTTGTTTAGTTTCAGCTGATTTTAAGATTTTCTGTGGAAGATGCGTTATTTTTCTTGTTTCAGTTGTAGATATTTAATTTTATTTGTGTTTATACCATGTTTTAATCCATGCCAACATGTGTAGTAGGAGTAGAAAATAACTCACAATAGTGAATCATATCTCATTGAATACATTGCCATATCTTGGGTGTTTTGGGGTTATACATGAGGAATTAATTTCTATAAACTGCACTATATGTGCAGTTTAACAGAAATTTAGTTTTTTTTCTTTTCATTTTAGCGTTAGTGTCCTGAATTCATACAAAATTCATTGCTTGAATTACAAAGGAATTAATGCCAGATAACAAGCATATGCAATGTGAGATACAACCGAATAAAAACATTGAGAAAAATACCTGATTATCTTCATCCATGATGATCTCTTAATACAGAGCATACAGAAAACAGATATATCACAATAGCAATTTAAAACAAAACATCTAAATCAGTCAGCAAGGACTATCTTTTCTTTTTAGGTATTATTCTCTTATTTCTTATCATATAATATTCAGTAAATTACTCAGGTGACAAAATGGACATAAACATATGAAGTAATTTAATGAATCTATGCTATTGGTTGTGCTGAGTTATTTCATTTGGGTACATTACTCTCTCCTAAGTCACTTCATGCATATACAGATGAGATCTGTATACGGCCAAGCAAAATTATGAGCATCAATTATGAGTTTCTCCTCATCCAATGTGGATGAGCCAATTAGCTCAAATAAAGTGCCAGTCTTATTAAACTTCTCACTTCATCATTGGACCCAATTACTAGCCACGTAACTAGTGACCAACTGTAAACCGGGTCATAGTTTATTTTATTACATACATTTGGACAATGTGACAGCTTCACATATTTAATTAGTTTAACACTTTAGCTAGGCAACCTTTAGCTGAAGTTAAGTGTTCTTACCTCTCCTTGGGTGAATCTAATGATGAAGAAGAAGACCACTTCTGACACATTTTGTAATACGAAAAAGAAGGGAATCGGCTTGCCAGTGTGAAAACAGAAAACACTTGAGTCAGTGATATTATCACTATTGTATGTTGTTTCATTTCAGTTCACCTCATTTACAGTCTTATGCAAAACTTTGGCCACCCCATGATAAATAACAGACTTTGGTGTTTTTTGTAATTGAAAAGATGTTAATACAGTCTCTCTAGGAAATGGAAAAATACACAATATTTTCAGCAAATACTGATGCATAGTTACTTTTTAAGCCATAAATTGAACAAAAATTAAAAACAAAACCATTATTATGGCACTGTGCAAAAGTCGGGCACCCTAAGACTTCCAAAGTCTCAGATTCTTTTTACAAGGTTTCAGACCTTAATCAGCTCGTTAGATCTGATGCGTGGCAACAGCGGTCATTAGTAAATGTCAGCTGGTGCCAATTTCAAAACTTTACAAATACTCTTCAAACCTTGTGTAGACACTTGTGGACACTCAACAACCATGTGTTCATCTAAGCAGCTGTGTAAGACTCTGAAAATGAAAGTTATTGATGCAGGAGAGGCTACAAGAAGACAGCAGAGTGCTGTCAGCTCGCAGTTCCCACAGTGAGAAATGTAATTAAGAGATGGCAGTTCAGAGGAATTGTGCAGGTCAAGATAAGACCTGGACGACCACGACAACTCTTGGAGAAAACTGTTCATATGCTGGTTAGAAAGACATTTGACTGCAAAAAATCTGCAGGAACATTTAGCGACTCAGGAGTGGTGGTGCACCATTCCACAAGACCTTCATGGAAGAGTCAGCAAAAGAAAACCTTACCTGCGTCCCCATCATAAAATCCAATGTTAGAAGTATGCAACAGAACACCTACAGAAGCCTGAGTTTTGGAAACAAGTGCTGAGGACTGATGAAGGCCACAATCAGCAAAGACATGTTTGGAGAAAAATGGAGCAGCATTTCATGAAAAGAACACCTTTCCAGCTATTAAGCATGGGGGTGGATCTATCATGCTTTGTGGTTGTGTTTCAGCCGGTGGCACAGGAAACATTGTAGGGGTGGAGGGAAGAATGGATCCCACTAAATACCAGCAAATTCAGGAAGCCTCACATCTGTAAAAAAGCTGAAGCTGAAAAGAGAATGGCTTCTAAAACAGGACAATGATCCTAAACATACCTCGAAATCTACCATGGACTACCTCAAGAGATGCAAGCTGAAGGGTTTGTAATGTCCATCACAGTCCCCTGATTTAACTGAAAATTTCATTGAAAATGTGTGGGTAGATCTTAAGAGTTGGGCGTGCAAGATGACCAAAGAATATCACAGAACTAGAAGTCTTTTGTAAGGAAGAATGTGAGAAAATCACACATTCACACATGAAAGACTTTTATCTGGCTATAAAAAGCATTTGCACGGTGTGATATCTGCCAGAGGAGGTGTAATAATAATTATGTACGGTGCCTAAACTTTTGCAGAGTGCCGCAATAATGTTTTTTTTGGGTTTTTTTGGTTCAATTAATTACATAAGAAACTATGCATCAGTGTTTGCTGAAAATATTATGCATTTTTTCTATTTCCTAGAGAGAGAGTGTTTACATCATTTCAATTTAAAAAATGACCAAAATGTTATTTATCGAGGCGTGGCCAAACTTTTGCATAAGACTGTATGTGTATAGTCTTTTTTACACCAGATATCACTCCAAAGCAGCTTGGAGATGCCTGTATCCTAATGACCAAGAAAAGAAGTATTGGCAATAGCACTGTAACAGGCCTGGTCAGTGGCAGGTTTGAGCCACTGCTTTTTTGTTTGGTTTTCTGTGTTTCTGTTCATGGGTTTTATGTTCTTTTATTCATGGTTCTGTTTGCGCTTGGTTTTTCTGTTCATGTTAGTACTGTGGTTGCTCTGTTTATGTTCTGGGTTCTGGGGGGGGCTCTTATGATGTTGTTTCTGGGTTTTACTTTATTCACGGGGAGGGTCTGCTGATGTGAGTCTGTGCTTGTGTCATGTGCCTGTCTGCGTCAGCTGTTCTCTGTTAGGTTATCATGTAGTCCACCTGTGTGTTTACCCTTTGATTTTCCCCTGAATTTAAGTCCTGTGAGTATCTCGTTCTGTTTCAGTCCATCGCCTCATTTAGAAACCCTCATGTTTTCTGTGTGAAGCCGCATCTAGTTTTGTGCCTGTAACGGCCACTGAGCCTTGTTTTCTGAAGAGCTTGAAATAAAGGACCACAGAATGGATTCCAGTTCTCTCGCCTGGTCGTTCCAAGAGGGAGTTCACGGTTGTTTATTTAAACCAGTATACGATATTTAAGATTATTAGACTGGATAGTCAGACACTATCTCTAAATTTGTAGCTTATATGTTGTTTCCTTTGCAAACCTCATCAACCTACACAGGGGCATTTTATTTATAAAAGTAGTTGGAAATACTGTCAGGAAATTCACAGAAAATCTGATGAACTGTGTTGAACATACACCAGTTAGCCTCCAGGCACATCTACCTTGTATCTACAAACAACGTCTCTTTTGTCAGTTATCCGGAGAACTTTATAGTTGATAGTTACACTGTTGACTATCATTTTTTCTGCATCATTTGTCACTCTCCTATACCCTCCTCATCAATGGCCACATGACCACCAGGAGGCAAGTATTATTATAGTGACAATAACATGTTAGAGAGAGAGAGATGACCACTGGTGAAAGACTAGCAGATGACGAACACAAACTGTGTAGCATCAGATGAATCATCATCAATAACTTTACATCTATTTTACGTCTAGGTTAGATGTGTCTAACAGAGCAGTCAGCAGGAGGAGAAAGTGTGATCCACGCTGTGCAGTGTGGTCACCAACTCCTCTGGTGGCCCTGATCACTGCTGAATGGGACAAAGGGGGGCTAACAAGTGATGTATACAAATATTTGACTACAGTCTGTAATTGTAAACTACTCCTATGTATACATCGTTATTTATCTCTTTCTCTCTTTCTATTTTTAAATCAGCATCTCTGAGTAACAGCCATTCCATTCCAGTGTCTGTCAAATTCCTTCACAAGCACCTCATTCTGCTTCCTGAGGTACTGATTAGGTAATCACCTGAATCACATCTTATTTAATGAGGAAAAAAACACTGCTTTAAACCAATGGTTCTTAACCTTTTCAACATTAAGGCCCATCTATATATCACAGTATGCTGCCAAGGCCCGCTGGGCCGCATTAGATGATATTAATTAAGCAATTGCGGATCAATGGCCTGTTTTGATTTTAGATACCTGGCTGTAAATGACAGTCTCCACTTGCAATGTGACCAGTTGGATGGCAAAACACTTCAAGTTTGTCAAATGTAATTATTGCCATTTTGGTGGAGTAAACAAGAGATTTGTTTTCTTTGAACTGTTGAATTTCTGTAAACCCTGCATAATTTCTCTTAATTTGATGTATTGTGTAATGATTTAAGTATTACTGTAGGGAAGAATTACAAAGTACAGAAACAGGTTAGAAGTTTATGTTGTCATGATGCCCATTACAAATCATGACCAGTGTTCAAAAGGAATGTGACAACTGAATAAACTACTGACAACTAGAGACATACCAGGATAGACAAGGCTTTGGATCCAGCATAAATGTTTCCTAAAAAAAAGACTGATCCAGGAAGCCACAGCACAGCTGCAGATCTAGACACACACAAACAACACAGGTGGAAATGTAAATGTGTATTTTATATATGCTATTTTTAAAAGGACATAATTATTTGCTTCAGTTTACTGATAAATAATCAATTCTTCATTTAAATATACTTATTTTAATACAATTGTTTGACCACATTTATAGAATAGGAATGTAGTGATACGACAAATATTAGCTCATTTAAATCATTCAGTAGCACAGATTATTCAAATTAGAAATGTCCTATTTCTGAAAAACTCCATTACTGATAATCAGTCTGACTTTGTAAAACCGGCTATATATAATATTTAAAAACTGCTATACACTTTAAGTGGGTACCTGAGAAAACCCTTTATCTCCACCCATCTCACCTTCCCAGTCACCAAAAGCAGAAGCGTTCCAGTGCTAGTCTGCCACCTAGTGGTAACATAGAGGAGTTACATCATATTTAACACAAAAGTTGAACTGCGAACCATCAAAGCAACGTTTCACACTTACCCTAGAAAGAGGGTGGGATAGGTAAACTTCAAGACAGACAGGACATACTGAGGGAAAATTTGTTTAGCAACACAGTCAATCTGTCGATCACAGGCTATTACTTAAAAAGACAAAACTACGTGAAGCAATTTTATAATTTCAAATGTTATCTCAAGTGTTATCTTTATTTTAAAATCACCTTGTTTGTGAAATAGAATACTGCGAAAAAGATGCAAAAAACAAGTCCGTGACTCGCTCGAGTAAAATTCATCAGTCAAAAAGCCCAGTTTGTCAGGCGTAGACTATCTGCAGTCAGATATCAAATATTTGTCTTGCTACACACTAAAACTGTTCTTCCTAGTTTCCAGAGTTCTGTGACACGTCGTTACGTCTTTCAACCTTTCAACCATGAGCTTTGAAGAGAGTGTAACAGACGTTGATTATTTGCACGACATGATGAATAAATAAAAAAAATAAATACATAAGAATCGACCGTAAGAAATTTCATGAGCACATTTAATAAATTATGTGGTCAAAGTATATTACAGTATATCAAAAACACACAAAAATAATGAAGACTTTTACTTTGAAGAGTGTTGTTTACGTCACCCTGAAGGACTGTGGTGGCTTGCTGTGACGTTTGTTAGCTAAAGTAAACTTACTGCGCGGTGTGTTAGAATTTGCTTTAATCCGCGTTAGTACAAGAGGTATATAAACCTTCATGGTCTGGTGTAACGTATTAGTGAGCTTTCACTAAAATTTTCGTTAATCAACCAAACTCGCTAGTTAGTGTTATTACAGGCAGGTCTGTTAGGGAGCTGTATTATAGCGAGAGCGCTTTCAATATCTATCCGACTTTCCTTCAGGATCGTTGTTCGCCATCGAGTCTTCTGTAATCTGCCACCATGGACCAAATAAATGTGTCCACAAAAGGAATAAAGGTATTAAACCGTGTTCTAATCAAGTATGTGTTACCTTTCATCTAGTGTGGTAATTAAGCCATGGCGAGCATTTTATCGTTAGTCGGTCACCCTGGATGGCTGTGGAAGGGAGAGGCCCGAGCGGAGGTCTGGAGCACATTATTAGTTTTAGTTTACCAACGTTAGCATTGACGCGATTTAAGAAGTCATCTGTCTGATTTAAAGGTCAATATGTTTCCAGAGGTTCTAGGCACATATTTTAGCTTGAAGGCCTTTTTTTTAAATTAAATATTAGTACAGCATTCTCGATTGTCTTTTCGATAGCTGTAACAGTTCTAGAAATAGAAAGGCAGCAGTGTATAACTTGAATGACAAGGGGGAAGACACTGGCCTAAAATTAATTTTTGTCTGAGAATTGCCATGCATTCACTATCCTAAGAATGTAAATATTTTCCTGTCGTCCATCAATTCAGACTTTTGAATTTACGTAGTTTGTAAATTAATTGTATAGCTAGTGGGTTGTATCAGATTGAAACACCGAGCTTCCCAGATAATACATACTTCATTTTATGTCATGTAATGTTTGCCAGAATGTATAATGAGTGCCTGATATTTCACTTGTGCTCTAACTTTTAATTTAATTTAAGAGCCCTTGGGGGACTCAGCCTGCGACTGCGCCACCTTGTTCACTGGCAGAGGTAATGAGTGAACAGCTGGCCAAGCAACTGCATGAAGAATCTAGCTCTCTGCCCAGTGCCACTGAGTGAGTGTACAAATCCTGGTATTGATTTGCCAGCTATTTTGGGGTGGGTCAGGGAAAATGTAAATTAATTTGCATAAAACATACATCCAACAATGTGACTAAATTTAACAGAACATTGTAATAACATTTCTAAGCTTCAGTTGCTCAGATGTACTTTTGGTGTTAATTTTGGTTGCAGTGTGGACCTTGACCTGGCTGGTGTACCACAGGACACTGATACATCCAGTGATCTAATGCTGGCACAGATGCTTCAGATGCAGTTTGATAGGGAGTTTGACACCCAGTTGCGCAGAGAAGAAAAGAAATTCAATGGCGAGAGCAAAGGTAAAGTTTTACAAATTCATTACTGGTCAATGTTAGTAACTAGGGGTGTCACTCAATAAAAAATGAGGGAATGAATTTTTATTGTGAGGGAACACATTTTATTAATTTTTTTCCTACCTTCAATGGTTCTAGAGATAAACTAAATGTATATTTCTCATTATAAGGTTGTTGTAATACTACTATAATTTTCATATTGGTCTCACTGATGCGTGTGTTCAATGCGTGGGTTGGCAGCTATGTTTTATACACGTACAACAAACGAACAGCATATTAATATGAAAAATGTTATGAGTATAACAAAAGACCATGTCAGCCAAGCGGCAAGTTTAGTTTTTTTCTAAAAATGTTTCTGGTCTAAACCCGTGAAGCTACGTGAAAATAAGTGTTACCACCAAAACCAGCGTGCCGAGATTGAAACTCTACAAAATATAACGAAACAAATTTTTGTTGCCTGGTGTAATCAACATTATAGACGTTCAACAGTACTTGTTTTGCACTGTTCATGTGCAGTAATGGTCACAGCAATCAAAAATATGATTTCATATGAGAGGGGGGGCACCAGCGAGACCAGCATAGAGTAGATGCTTTTATTGTAGTTTTCTCCGCTTGATCCACAAAGTTATGTTCAGGAAAGTTTTTATTTAATATATTTTTACAGATGCTAATTCATAACACAGTCACTGGGTCCTAAGCCCGCAGAAGGTGAAAAGCCCTTTACTATAATCGCCAGGTTGCATTATTTCCAACAAATAAAAGCAAGTTCTACATATGGCAAGACAGTCGGCTCCTTTCTGATGCAAAGAGGACAAAGTCATTTTCCCAGATTATATAGCAGAGGTACTGTAGCTTCTTAAAAAGTTACGAGACAAAAAGCTGAAGCGTCACCTTCTTTTTCCTGTGAAAATTAGAATTTTTCAAGGCACTGCCAGGAAGATTTTCATATCTCCCAAAGAGATTTGGGATTTTGTGGAACATGAGGTGAAAGCGTGACCTGTGTGATCCTTGGTGCTGTGCGTCTATTTTACTCGTAAACGAGTAATAAACGAGATTCTGATATGGCGACTGGTGCTGTACGATGGGCTCTGGGTCCAAAATCCATTGGATACTTGCTGTGTGTGCAGCTGCAGCTGGATGTATGCCAGCATGACTAAACGGCCAAATATACCGCAGCAGCGGTCGTATCAGGAAGCGTCTTGTGCAAAACAGGGCACTGCATCAATTGACGCATGCAGTCATTGTAGCTATAACCAGTTAGCCACCGTTCTAGTGTTAAGAACTGATTTACACAAAATAAAAATAAATCAAATGGGTACCCGGTACTAGGCATTTTTGAATCGGTTCTTATTTGGAACCAAATTTCGGTTCCCATCCCAAGGGTTTAGTGGGTGCCTTCAATTTGATGCTTGGGAAATCTGAGTTTATGGTGTGTTTGGTTTTTTGTTTGTTTAATTGTGACAGTGTCTTTGATACTTGCTGGAAGAGAGGCACTCGGTTTGTGTTCTATTTAATCTTTTAATGAGTAGAGATTTGAAAGAGATAGGATTGGAAAGAATTAAGATTGGAATAATTTGTATGCCCCTAATCTTAAGATGGTGAAAAAATGCTGTACTCAGAGGCAGGAGATTCAATCATTTTTTCTTAGAACCCAACTAATAATTTTGGAAACTGCAGATATCCTCCACATTTCTTTTGCTTATATAAATATTCACGTAAATTCAGCTAAATGTTCATATTAAATATAACAGAATGAGTATTTTTGTACTGTCAGGAGAACACATTAAATATGCTGTACTCAGAGAGCAGGGCGGACTGGAAAATCCAGCCGTGAGTTTCTTCGCCAGCTGTGCAGACGCCTGCCTCTCAGCCGAGAAAGATGAGCAAACGTCCGCAGTGTACCAGTTTTTGTTTTGTTCTTCTTAAAGCACTGGTTTTTTAATTTCTGTCAACTAAGTTAGGCTGTTGAGCTCAGTCGCCGTCCAATGTCTACTTTAACCGGCGGGTCACTACAGTACGACTCCTCCTGAAGCCCCTGAATAAGACGCGCCGCCCAGCGAACTATAAAAATTATTGATGATTACCCGAACATTTTACTGTATTTTTATTACTAAATATCTCACTAATTTATTACTGAACCTGAATTACAGTACCATCTGTATTGTATCTGTACAGATACAATATCAATATTTACAGTCTAGCACTGCAGGAGTTCAGTGTGAACTGTACAGTGCAAATACAGGCTTACTTTTGTATTTTCGTTAAGAGTAATGTATTAAACTGAGTTATAAATGAAATCGAAGTGTTTTGTGAACATATTTGGGGGCATATTTAATATTTACACTGTGAAAATAAGCATTTTTAGGCTTTGTTTTTTTAACCGCAACAAAACAACGCATTTTTTCACTCTATGTGGATGCTCTTAGAACCTAAATCCCACAAAAAACAGGGATTACTGTGTTCTAAAATTAAAAGATGAGTATAACACCTTGTTGACTCCTGGCTGGTACACTTGTTCGGCTGGCCTCAGCAGAGTCCACCTCCGCACCCACGCCCACTACACCTGTGCTGGCGAGGAGTGAATCCTTGGAATCTGCGTCCTCTGGCACGCGCTCCCCTGGCTACTGTCGTGCTAGACCCAGCTCCCATCAGGATGGTGAGTGCGAGGTCACTGACGAACAAAGCTTTCATTATTAAGGATTTTTTCACTTTTGGACTTTCTTTGTTTAACTGAAACTTGGAGGTCTCTTGGTGAGTCCAGCGCTCTCTGAACTCCTGTCGTGTGACTGCCTGTGTTTAATTCTCCATGGTGCTCATGGAGTAGGATAGCGACTGTTTTTAAATCAAAGTATAGCAGCTGTTTTCACAGACTTTTTTTTACTAGCTTTGAAATTAACCTTTCCGAGGGGGTCGTTCTTCTGAGCCATTTTGTGCGGTGGTTTACCGGCCGCCTAAGTATAATAAATAGAGATGCTCCGATCATCGATTACCGATCACCAAGATCATGATCTGCCGATTGCCGATCACAGAATGGCAGGGAATGGGAATATTTTATCTGTAATCTAGCAGAGTTTTAGAGCATTAGCGCTAGCGTTAGCATTTCTGCTAGCGCTAGCATTAATGCTAACGAACTCTAACGGTGCTTCTTTAAGGCTTGTCTGGTGCCAATTGACTCTGTTTTGTGGCAAACAGTCACAAACCAAGAAATAAAACCCCTCTGAGTTCATCCC
>JBBPDE010007662.1:0-11434 GCA_037974605.1 Nannopetersius ansorgii
GAAGAAACCTTGAGAGGAACCAGACTCATCAGGGAACCCATCCTCATATGGGTGATACAGATACAGATTATAGAATACTGTATGTGGGAGAAATGGGAAAGAAAAAAGGTGTCTTTATGAGTAGTTATGAGTACTAGACACGCAAACAAACGAATAGATGAGGCGTGGTTTTAAGTATGAAGATCTTGATGGTCTGTATGATTAGGGATAGGCAATATGGGAAAAATATATACCTAGACATTTGCGCAGACCAATGCGCAGGCCATACAGTAGTGGTGGGCGATATGATGGTATGAAATTGTGAAATAAGCGCATCATATGCTGGTCTGCTTAGTGCCCGCCTTATAGAAATAGCGCTCAACCAACTATAGTTTGGTTGTACTGTTCAGTAACTTGCAAAATAGTTAAAAATTAATATAAATACAATGATAAAATCAAAATGATGATTTGTCAAAAATGTATATTTTTGCCATATCGCCCACCCCTATGATACGGACAAAACTGAACTGACTTAACTTAAAACTGCTATGAGAAGCTCAGACGTGCATTTGATCATACTATATGAGTGTGCTGTACTAAATCTAATAAACAGGACGGATGTGCACGTATTGTAAGAAGCATGCAGTTAGTCAATGTGGACATCCTGGCCATATCCGTGCTCAAAAAAGCATGTTGTGTATCATTATAAAACTGATCACTGACAAGATATATTGGATACCCTGCTATTTAGTTATTTGTGTACATATAGTTATTTTGTTATCTGGATGCACTTTGAGATTTTTGTGTAAAATATAAAGTGCTATATAAATAAAGCGTATTATTATATCCCACTTGTTTGATATTCAGGACAATAGATTTTTTTTGCAGGGACTTTAATAATGCCTGACAGCACTGAGCCGCTCCTCAGTGGCAGGCTGCTTCACCACAATGTGGGACGGAGAGATTCCGCATTTCTTTCCTTCAAACCTCTGTCAGACTCCACAACAAAGACGTTGCAGATGACCACACACACACTAACAAACACGCATCAATACACCGTGGTAGTTTCACTTATGTGCAATATTACTTTAATGCAATTTCTTGGGTAGAAATATTACTACTGGGCAAAATATATCAACTCTGTATATATATGCATATACTCAATGTGTACATACAAACAACTTGCCTAAGTCTACATATAATTTTCATTTACATATCTGTATGTATTTAATATTTCTAGATTGAACAGAGTACAATCTATACTGTACTGTTGGTGTAGTATTTTATTCTATTCTATTGTTTTCTTGATTTTTGCTGCTCCTAACTTTGTACTGTCCACTTTCTGCCGTGACAAAGCAAATTTCCCACTTGTGGGACTAATAAAGGTTTACTTTATCTCTTTGTTTCATCAGATCAACATGGCCTTTTCTCTAATGATGCTTCCTAAGATACCAACAGCAGCACACTGCAGGTCTTTCAGGTAATTAATGATTAAGATGCAGGTGTAATTAGCTTTTCTTCTATTTCTTTGTTTTTTAATTGTTAAGGTGAAGTTTCATTCATTGATCTGCTAATGTTGAAAATTAACTAGAGAACTAGAAACTGCAAAGAGGTGCAAACATAGTGCGTCTTGTTATAATACTGCCACTTTTGGGTTTGTGGAATGTCTAGTATTCATAGATCATGCTTTTAGTAGTGCTATGCAGCTGATAACCATTTTTTATGGAGCCACTTTGAGTCTTGCTTTATTTTTTTATTCTAAATTAGAGATATTTTTTAATGCATTTATTCACAAAACATCCTTATTTGTTCAGTGTTTCAACAGCTGTGGCAGCTATTCAGAAGCTAACTCGAGTAAGGGTGGTCGACAATACTACTCTTGGAAACACCCCCTATCACCGTCCTCCTAAAGTCATTCATGTATACACCAAGAATGGAGTGGGAAAAGTGGGTGATGTGGTCCTATTGGCCATCAAAGGACAAAAAAAGAAAGCACTGATTGTGGGACACAAAATGCCTGGAGACCGAATGATGCCTCGCTTCGATTCAAACAATGTTGTTTTGATAGAAGAAAACGGGAATCCCACAGGAACAAGAATCAAAGCTCCCATACCTACACACCTACGCAAAATGGAGGGTGATTATTCTAAATTATTAGCTATTGCACAACGATTTGTGTAGGCTAGTGTTGTGTATGATCGCTATCATTGAGAAGACATCAAGCAACCAATTCTTGTTCCTCCAGCTGCTTGTAAAACTATTTGATGTAACAGAAAAAACTTTTACAAAACTCCATGTGTTAGTAAGAAAATAAAAATGTTTCCCAAAAAACAAAATAGAACAACTTGTGCTCTTTTTTGGGTAGATGGTTCTTTTTAATCATGAATCATCAGATATGACAATGATGTATTTATATCACATCTAACAGGGAACTTTCTATTGGCTCCCTTCTAACTACAACTTGCAAGCAAACATGCAAGTGCAAAACTGTTCACTACAGGAACTTATTCCATGTCCTTTCCCTCTCCCTTACATCACCACAGCTCTATTCTAAATGGCACCAGTCTATTATGTACTTTGTGAATTTTATTAATCAAAAGGTTTGGGACAGTGAAGAGCAAAACTGTTTTGATAACTGCTGGTACAATACCTTGCAGTAGACTTCAATGACCTCATCAGTAGATCCTACACTCACTGGCACACTGACCTTATTGGTGCAGATTCTGTTACTAGACTGATTTAAGCTGAACTACTTCACAATATATGAGTCCCATTTTACCACATTTGGCAATGAAATGCAACTGTTCAGATATTAAGGTGGTGGACCATTCTCTCAGCAGTGGTGGATTAAAGAACATTTACATGAAAATCTGGTGTAGTAAGCATGCATGACTGCAATTTAGTAACGAACTAAGCTAGTAGATTCAAGATCAAGATTCTTTAATTGTCACATGCATAGTCATACAAGTAGAACACACAGTGAAATGTATCCTGTATTGTAATTTAGACCAACAGGTAATCTTTATTTATGTTAACCTACACGCTTTTATCCTATAAGCAGCAGCATTAGCCACACATTCTACGTGGTCAGTGCCAGCCCTATGGTGGTCCCTTTAATTCACGTAGTAGAGGGAAACTGAATAACTGTGCCTAAACATGTGCAGTCAGTAACTGTAGACCTAAATCGTGTACCTATGTGACCGGTGTTTCTGATAAAATGGCTACTGTGAGCAGGTGCCAGATGGGTAGTGTGGGTGCAACACAGTGTGAATGCAGATGACAACGTTTTTAAGTTGTTGGTATAGGAAGGAGAAACGGATTGCACAGAGAAAACGGCACAAATCCAAGGCTTATGGCTTCAGCATTGAGGCACTTCAACAAAACTGGCTTTTTCTGTCCTGTAGTCTTTGCTGTCCGTCCTCTTCAACCACACATGGTAATGAACAGCCACTAAACAGGAAAAATGGGTTTAGAAGAATTAAAGCTTTGGGCAGTTACAGTCTGAACACTCATGCTAAAATGGAAATTACCTCAGTTATGTTCATCTCGATGGTTCCAGTCCCTTCTTTGTCCAGCTGCTGGAATGATCCTAGATGCCCAAAAGTAAATAAACTTTAAATACAACTGAAGTATATTCTACCATAGACAGTACACACAAAAAGTCAGGCATATTTGGCTTTCGGCTGAAATTGATGGAAAACGTAAAAAGTTCACACTACAGTGATCTATCATGAAAGTAGGGCATTTAAGTGGAAGCATGCAATGGCGATTTCCTCATCTCATCTATTTAAACAAGCCAACTACAGTGGTAAGTATACCACAAGAAAAAATATCAACGTCTCAACGTTTCATGTGCCCTTTAGCATCAATTACAGCTCAACAATGACGTCTCATGCTGTCTGACTTATTGGCTGCTGAGGAATCCCACCCTTCTTGGCGGTGCGGCAATCAGGTCATTGAGGTTCTGGGGTACAGAGTTACGAGCCTCTACACGGCGACTCGGCTGAACCAAATATCCCTGAACACTGTCTTAACCCCTAGGTTTATTACTGTTTAAACATGTCCAATTTACTATTGAGCTCCTCAGTGTATTTCTGTCTCTCTGTCTTCTGTTGATTTTGTGTCTCACCTAATGATCAAGCTCTTCGAGAACTTCAGGAATGTATTGGTTTGGACGTGTCTGGACTATTTTAACCAAAATCATTTTCATTTAGTGGATCATATGAATACATTTATTCATCAAAACACTTCTGTGATATTGGTGTGGTGACAAAAGGAGGGCAAATGCTACGTCAACCAAAAATCTAGCAAGAAATAAAACTATAAACAAGAACACTGTCATTAATAATCATGGTTTTGTGAAGAAGAAAAAAAAAACTGTGTCCAAAGTGTAAACCTAGGGTCCAATTTTCTGTCTTGGTGCACCAAAATGACAAAACAGGTAGCTATCAATTAGTTACAATTATATTTTAGTATGTTGCCTGTATATGTATACTATGGCACATGTATATATTCCAGTAGTTTCCTAAAGTAAGGCTACTGTCTTGCCTTTAAATTCAGTGAAAACATACTCTGTACACTCAAAATTTCCTCTTGTCTGTTAGACCGCCTGTTATGCTCTATTAGCTTGTAAATGCTAGATAAATACGTTGCTGTTCTATCTGTGTTGCAGTGGGCAGATATCTCCTCTGAAATCATACCAGTGTGGGAAAATGTAGAGGTAGAGGTTGTGATATTTGGATAAAACATTGCATTTATAAAGTTTGATTAATTGTTATAGAGTTTTGTTTGGCCTTATTTAGTCACACTGTATTAAGAATATATTGTGCAGCCATGAAATCATGAAATTAGTGTTTTAAAGCCATTAAACTGTGTAGGAATTGTACATAAGGACTGGATCTGGAGATTAGAAAATAAAGTCAAAAGTGCATTTCAGGCAATAAAGGAAACATACTGAACATGGCCTCCAGTTTAACCAGGCAACAGATGAAGTTATCAAAATCGATGGCTTCATTTTCAGCATATCTAGCCACGAGGACCTGGTTCAATCCGTTGTTGAGCTTGAAGCCTAAACAAAAAATACAGGCAGCACATCAGTAATTACATAAAGCTTAATGACTAGGGTTTGTGCATGTTTGATGAAATCAGCCTTACCTGCTGAGTCAACAGCAAGGCGCATCTCATAAGAGCTCATACTTCCTGACTTGTCAAGGTCAAATTGCCTGTAGATGACCTATGTGATACATAATTGAAAATACACACAATATATACTTTGTGTCTTTACATACTCATAAAAAATGTCATTCAATTAATGTGGCTGGGGGTTTCTTGGACAAACAGTGATCTTTTTAAGGCATGACTGCTCCGTGTCTTGTATTTTAGTGTTTTCAACAGTTATCTTCAACAGTTATCCCAATTTTTTTAAGAGTTATCTCAGTTTATTTAGTATCAGTAAGCTGTACCCTTTCTAAAGAGAGTAGAGAGTTTTTTCAACGTTTCTTTTGTGTACGAGTATTTGTTCTCACTCGCCGCAGGCTGTTAATGCTAACTGCTAATGCTAACACTGTTTAAGCAATAAAGTTTTCTGATTCTGACTATTTATTTACCTTTACATTTTCTTAATGCATTAAACTTAGTTTAACATAGAAAGTGTTCTGAGAGCATATTTGGGGGCATATTTAGGGTTTACACTATAAAAATACCTTTTTTTTTTACCAAAACACAACATGCCGTTTTTTCACTATACGTGGATGCTCTTGGAATGTAACCCCCAAGAAAAGCAGGGGGATTACTGTATAACCTAAAAGAAACAATAGAAAAACACCCGTCCACACGATTTCTCCAATACTGTAAGTGACAATCTCAGCAGCAGAGACCGTTCTTTCAGGAAGTTAGTTTGTCGGTCACAGGTAGTGTTGCTCAGTTTGGGTCTGAGTGACTGGTTGAGTGTGGCTGGCCAAGGTTCCTGCTGGCATTCGTATTAGGGGCTGTGCTGGTTCGGACTGCCGGGTTAGTTTCTCTGTATTGAATGATATTTCAGACCTGATGTACTTTGACATGGGTGCCAGAGCCCCCCGACACACAAACATTCATTAAAAAAAAAAACACACACTATGCTACAGGTATCACCCCCTTTCCGTACCAGTCTTCCAGTCCCTCCCAAGTATGTCTTCCCCACTTTAAAAATGCTTCCGACACCCCTGACTTAGAGATTTACTACGGCATGCGATTAATCAACGTTCATTTTTTTAAGTATTACTTTTTAAGTTGAAATTAATTTTTCGACACCCCTAATGAAATAATAATGCATTTATCTATACATATGTTAATAATAAAAAAATGTACGTTTAATTTGTTTTGGTGTCATTAAGTCATGTTCAAACAGCTGAACCCTCACTTTCATAATGGTCTGTCAGGGTGTTTTATAATCAACATGACAAAATTTACAAAGATGGTTCAACATCAAAATTTCCCCCTATTTAAACATCCAAACAAGTCAGAATGTGTGTCTAAAAAACATAGCTGCTCTAAAATGGAAAGAGAAGTTCTACTTACCAGCCATTTTCGTATCTTGTTCCACAAGATCTGAAACTCCACCAATCCGAGACGTGCGCTACCATCTTTCTGAAGATCAATGGAGGAATTAGAGAGAACAACAAAAACAAGAACTGGTACTGGATTCAGAACTGTGAGGTATCAGACTTAAAGTATGAAAAATGTTATTGGTCATAAGGTGGAAGGATACATCCAAGAGGTTCACCATAGTCCTGCATGACTCCATACTGAAGCCATCTGTTATCAGGTCTTTGTCTGAGTGAATGAAATACAGCTTTTGTTATAAATAAAATACTGAATAATACAATCAGCCTTAGGCTTCCAAAGTATACAAATATACAGTCCCAGTGTCTATATTCCACATATTCCAAATTGTTGATTTTCTTTTAAGAAAAATAATGGGCCTTACGTCTACGCACTACTCTGTTAAGAATGGTCCTGAGTTCATTGACAGATATCTCCATATCCTATAAGAGAGAAAAATGATATGTGAAGCATGACTGTTTCATCAAACATTATGACATTTTTAAAGAAAAGTACTAAACTTAAAAGATGGATGTGGAGGATTTGATTATTGTGATAATACCAATACCATGTATACAGAAAGCTTTCAGACTCCTTCAAGTTGTCCCCATTTTATGCCTAAGATTCATCCTAAAATGGCTTAAATTCATAGTTTCTGGTGTTTTGTTCATGCATTAAAAAAAACAGAATACACAAGTATTCATACAGCCTTTGAGGTGAAAGTGACCATTCTGTCATACATGAACAGCACCAAATTCTTCCTTAACCCATTCACCAAGTGAAGCAGCGGGCAGCCAGGAACACAGCGTCCGGGGAGCAGAGTGTGGGGACAGTACCTTACATCAGAGGTGCTCAGCATCTTGGGAATCGAACCCACAACTTCCTGATTGCAGGGCAAACACCCTAACCACTAGGTCACCATTCTCACAGCCCTATGCTGCCACGACCATGTTTGCCTGTAGGGACGATATTACTTAGTTTATGCTCAGTGGTAGAATTCAATTTGGTCCAATCAAGTTGGAAAAGCTTCTCATGGACAACTGAAAGGAGAAGGACATGTGTCAATCCAGAGTGTTTGAATACTTATATAAATGGGATATTTCAGTTTTTTCGTTTTAATAATTTGACAAAACGTTGGAAAAATCTGTTTCTGCTTTGTTAATGTGGAGTATTGTGTGTAGACTGATTAGAGAAAATATGAATGTAATCCATTTAGAATGAGCCATAAATATAACATGAGGAAAACCTGAAGGTTCTATATGGACTGTACTAACCATCTAATTTTTATGAAGCTTTGTTGTCTAAGTAAATTGCAAGTAAATCTCTGTATTGTGTTTACGCCTAAAGAAGTTATGTATAGCAGCTATATCACAGAAATCAAAATATCAACAAAACCTCGACTCTGGTTACTTAGGAGAAAGACAAAACGTACTCAACCTTATCGTACAACAGCAGTATATACATATATAAATGCATGGAATTATAATGTATGGATTAAAAAACTTAAAACATCTACAGGTCTACCTAAAGGTCTATCTAGTTGTTTTTTACAACTTTCTGACTGCTTTGACTACTAAGCTGTTCAACTGGTAGATAAGTAAAACCATTAAAGTAAGGCGCCAATAGTTCATTAGTGTACCTGCGGAATTGTTCTTTTATTTTTTTTAATGTGACTGAGAAAGTAATCTTCTGATGTTCTTCTTAAATTGTTATTTGGCACCAACAAGCTTAATTTCTGGCCAGCTTGGGTCCGAGGTCCCCCAGCACGGTGGCACTGCGGCCACGCACACCGCCTTCAGAAGCTACATGGCCTAACACACCCGTAGCGGTGGACGAGCTCCAACTGCAGCAGCGCCTGACGGCACAGCAACAGTGCTTCCAACACAATCAGACCATCAATGCAGTTGCCCCGCCCCCCGTAGCCTGAAAAGCTGCCACTCTGATAACATCCTGAGCAGCGTGGGGGCACCGCAGGGAACTGTCCTATCACTCTTCCTCTTAACCCTCTACATGTCTGACTTCAGGTACAGATCTCAGTCATATCATCTGAAGAAATTCTCAGATGACTCTGCTACTGGGGCCTGTATCACGGATGGATGGGAGGATGAATACAGGAGTGTGGTGGGCAGCTCTGTTGAGTGGTGTGAGCTGAACATCACAAAGACAAAAGAACTGGTTATGGACTCTAGGAAGAAGGCTCCTTGGATGTGGAGGTAGTTGAGGACTACAGGTATTGTTTTTGGGCTCATGCCACCCATTTTCAGCCATCCTTAACCATAACTGGCTTGTTAACAGACAAAAAGTCCCATCCTTGGCTGAGTGGTTTTCATGTGGAAGTGGTTTGCTCCACTTGTTTACAGTCATCCTGAACCATAAATTGTATCTTTATTCTGTGTCAGAAAACCCCTCATCCATAGCTCAGTTCGAGCTGAGGATCAGAAACACAGAGTCCCAGGTTTAAATCATTCTGTGGATAGAATTTTTTTGAACATAAACTTGATTTTGGCCATAAAACCAATGTTTGGGTGTCCCCCTCTCTCTCTCTGCAAATGTTTGGGTACATGCCAAGTATTGGCACCCCTGTCTTTTCAACCGGTGTTCTTACATTAGCCTAGTGATTAGGGCTTTCGCCCTGAAATCAGAAAGTCTGGGTTCAATTCCCAAGACTGCTGAGGTACCCTGAGCAAGGTACCGTCCCCACACTCTGCTCCCTGGGTGCTGTCTTCATATTACTGAAAACAATACATTTTTAAAGGTAGTGTACATTACCATAACAAAGTTCTACTCCAAATTATTGTATTAGTCCACTCATTATCTTTTCAAACTTTGGAAAAAAAAAAAGTATGAGGTGGTGCAATGACGGGGACAAGATTAAGAAAAGAGTCACTAACGTCTCCAGCCAGCTGAGCAAACATAGACTTGAAGGTGTCATCTATGTCATCCTCTGTGATTTCCTCCTAAATGCAACCACATAAACATTACGTACAAATACAAGACAGCTGCTTTCCTTTCATTAAATACAACCAATGCCACACAACCTACCTCGTCCTCCAAGTCTGCAGATATTTCATCATCCAGCTCCCTGTCATAAAAAATAATAAAAAACTCTCATAAACTACTTTAGACCAATATAAGTGCTCTAAATACTACTGAGAAAAAATTCACAGTCAAGCACTATTCAACCATAGAGTGCATAGACTTTAAAAAATCAATTTCAGATCTCAGGTTCTGGTTTGTTTTCCAAAGAAAATGTATGTAGTAGATTTTCCACACTTGCATGCTCTCTCTCTCTCTCTCTCTCTCTTTCTCTCTCTCTCTTTCTCTCTCTCTCTCTCTCTCTCTCTCTCTCTCCCTCCCTCCCTCCCGCCCTCCCTTGTGTAATGTTGTATTTAGAATAATTCCAGACTTTGACAAGCGAGTACACTGATGTTTATGGCATGATGTAAGGTTGAAAGGTGAGTGTTTATGATTGGTGGAAAGGTCCCAGTAGATCTTTACCCTTAGATATAAAAACATCAAAATGATCCTCATTTGATAGGTATCGTTTGTAAAGGATTTTCAGTGACACCACTAAACGTGACAGACCTTAATACTGATTTCTACCAATCTACCAGTCATTCCCCAAAACAAACTTCACAATAACTCACTCTGTCTCAGACAGCTTCTCAGTGAAGACTCGTAGGACGAAGTCACTCTCCTTGCTGGGTTCAAAGGTGGATGGGACGATGAGGTACTCTCCAGGGGGCAGGCGAAGACGAGCACTCACCTCCCTCAAATTGATAAACGTTTCAGAGCGAGCACAGGATGAGTGGGTAAGGAAAAAGTCCTTCCTCAAGTGGACATTCTGACAACCGCTGAACTGCAACCACACAGTACAGAAATGAGCGAGCTAGAACTGATTCGGACAAGAATAAGAGATGAAAAGACAAAACAAGAAATTCTGTAAATTTGCTTGTGCATAGGGTTATCTTAAAAAGCAAAAATGTTCAGTGCCATCATACTTGATGTGCCAGATCAGTAGGACTTAAAAACTGTAGTTCAACCTGTTTTAGGGACGAATGTAAATGCCCATACCTCCTCCGGAATCTGCAAAAGAAAAAAATAACTGCAGTCAAGAATGCACTTTCATCACTTTCACCCTTTTTGTTCGGTTAAAAAAAACGTTGGTCCAATTTGGAGACTTATACCTGCTCACTGGTAATGCCCTGACCATTGATGAACAGAGCAGAGGGCTAACAAATGCAAATAAACCTAAGGACTACAGTCTGTGATTTCAAATCATGAAGTGCACTTATGTTACAGTTACAGCATTTGGCAGACACTCTTATACTCTCATAACTAAGTTGCTACCAGCTAAATTGGACCAGATAAAAGGGACAATGAGTGCAGATATAAGGTATGTATGTACCTAATACAAGTGGCTAGTTCAGATTTGCATTTTGGAGATACACTCACCCAGGGAAACTTATGGGGGTTCTCCACTGACAGGTAGCAGCTTGGTTCAGTTCAACTGTAATTGCTTTTTTGCTTTTCCATCACTAAAATCTGGTACCTGGAAGCCGGTACCATTCTTGGTACCACTTTGGCCGAGGTTGCGAGCGTGCTGAACCGATACTGAATGATGGTGTGTACATATTGGAGGTAACTGATTGGTGGTCGCTATTGATTGTTACGCCAGTGTTGTTGACTGAACCCAGATCAGCTGCCCGGCATTTTTAAAGTACCTCAGGATACTACTTTCGCCGCCTCAGCTGTTTGGTGAGTGTTAGCATCGGGAAACGTATTAATTACGGTAGAACGGAAAGCTGTGCCTTGGTCGAATGAAGAGGTCAGCACATTTCCGTCATGAATCGCAGATGACAAGATTCAAAGGGAA
>JBBPDE010007677.1:0-11433 GCA_037974605.1 Nannopetersius ansorgii
CTCTCTCTCTCTCTCTCTCTCTCTCTCTCTCTCTCTCTCTCGCTCTCTCTCTCTCTCTCTCTCTCTCTCTCTCTCACTCTCCATGTTAAAGTGCATTTAAGCCTGTTTAGCAGTCCACACACACAAACTCTCTCTCTCTCCCTCTCTCTAGCTCACACACACACAAACACTCACACACAAACACACACACACATATATACACACATATACTCAGGTAACTGCATTTCATCTTACATATACTGAAAGCACCATATTAAATTACATACCTACATAATAATTCCAGTTACATCAAATTCAGATAATAAAATACCACCTCTTCTACTGACACACACGACACTGGTCTGGAGTGAACGTCTGGAGTTGTTTTCTGTACCTGTTTGTGTGAAGCTACTTTTTTCATGTTATATTTTGCATTCTACTAGAAAGTACTACCATATATACAGTCACTTTCTCTCTCTCTCTCTCTCTCCCTCTCTCTCTCTCTCTGTCAATCTCTCTCCTTCACTCTCTGTCTCTGTAGAAAATGAAGACTGTTGCTATCCATCTGATCCACCAGACTCTCCCGGCCAGTCATATCTGTGCATCCCCTTCCACAGGGAGGGCTCTGTTTCCGATGGTTACGGCTCTGAAAGCACTGTGATTGGCCAGAGCCTTGAGTCCTCCCCCAGTTATTCGAGACGTAGCCCCAGTGGGAGTCGAAGGTCGGACCTGGTGCTGTTGGGCTGTGGTGCTGTGCTGGCGTCTGTGGGGCTGGGCTTTAACCTGCTGGACTCGGGCAAGCTGGAGGAGGGCACCCGCTCAAAGTGGGAGGGGCTTTTCCAGAGAGTTGGCAGCAGAGAGCGGCACAGCTCCAGCCCACCCACACGGAAATTATTTAAACGGGAGAGCCCCCTGCGCCCTCCACCATTACCCCCCTCCCTCACACTCCTTTCTCTGTCCTCTGTTTCGGATTGTAACTCCACCCGCTCTCTCCTTCGCTCGGACAGTGAAGAGTTGCTGGTGCTCCGCCCCCCCTCGCCACCTCTGCCAACACCACGCCCATCCTCCCCTCCCCGGCTGCGGCCTACACCTGTCAACCCGCTTGTCAACACACACCTTGAGAGTTTTAAGCGAAACCCTCGGCAGTCCCTTACTCCTACACACGCCCCGGCAGCGCCCAGCGCCACCCGCAGGCTGCACCGCACGCCCTCCGATGGAGCCATCAAGAAGGGCAGCACGGCAAACAACACCACCACAAACCACAGAGCTCAGCCAACACCTACAAAAACTACACAGGAGCAAACAGGTCAGCCACTGTGGGACATGTCTGTATTGTCATAGGAACGCTAGCTAGTTATGCTCTTAGGCCAATTTATCAGAAACACTACTTCAGCACACCCCCACATTTATCAGTGGAGTGTATCAGGCACAATTGTGTTGCTGGGATTTTCTCTGGCTGATTTATCAGAAACCCCTCCAACTTGCTGGTAAAGCTAAAGCATCTGTCCTGTGTCTCTGATAAAATAGGCAATGCTAGCAGATTGTTGTTTTATTTTGAATTTGGGTGCGTACCAATTCATTAATGTAGGTACACATTAGAGTACTACAACAAAAAAAAAAAGTCAACCCCTGATCATAGTGCATGGTTATATTAAAAGACATACTTGAGAGGTGACAGAATTCTGCTAGCTGTGGCTGTGCAGTCAGTGACAAATCTAGAACTGACTGATGTATCTAGAATAGACTGATGTATCTAGAATAGACTGAAACCTGCTGCCACTGATAAACCTGGTTGCACTGCAGCTTTATTGTCAGTGACATAATTAGAACCTGATTACTCCACAGTTCTGCAGTCAGTAATATATATCTAGAACAGAAAGAAACTTCGTTACACTGTGTCTCTTTGATCAGTGACAGATCTAGAATCTGATTACACTACAGCTCGATAGTTATTGATGTAACTGGAATTGACAGATACTTGATTCCACTGTGGCAGTATAGTCAGTGACATATAAATATCATGATTACACTACGGCTCAAGTCAGTGACGTATCTAGAACTGACTAAAACCTACTTACACTACTTCAGTCTAGCCACTGAGATTTAGCTTCTGATAGGATACATCAATATAATCATGTATTCTCTCTGTACTCGTTCTGCAGTGATTCCGTGGCCAGTGAGAGATGACCAGTCTGAAGTTCCTCGTCTTCCAGACCCAAACCTCATCTTCCCGCCAACTCCACGCCGCCGCTGCCAACCAGAGCGCCCCAAGACTCTGGACTTCTTAGCCAGACCACGCCCCTCTCCCAGAGCCCGATGCGAGAGCCAATGGGGAGACTCTCCGGCTCGCACGTCCAGCACTGAAACCCCACCGACTGTGGAGTTTGGAGGGGGTGTGGCTGTGCCACCCACTCCAATGGAGCAGCCAACCCCATGCTCTCCTTGGGTGAATGACAGTCTTCTGGATCAATCAGACGAAGGGCAGTGCAGGGACGGAACTAGGCCGCTTACATTAGAGCCCATTCTGCCCAGAGACTCGCCTTATAGAATGCGACCTGGATTCTTGTCCTGACTTGGGTAAATTAATGGAATTTAAAGTGATAGTTTGTGAAAAAATCGAATTAATCCCATGCAGCTCAACAACCAAGACGTGTCCGGTATGATCAAATATTTGTACTTGTTTTGTGCTAATGTAGCTTGTGAATTATTCGCAACACATAAAAATCACCAAAGTACAGTGCAGAGCTTAAAGGACCGGGACCATACATACTAATGTTACTAACAAAGAATGGAAGCTACAGTAAAAGTTACCAGTTATTGAATATTTCCACTGTTAGCAACATTAGCACTATTGACAATTATTCATTTGAAACATGAGTGTCACATAGATTGCTTTGGTTCAAAGACTTTCTACTGACTTGGCTGTGTTCAAAACTATTATAAACATATGTATATGTACACACATATCAATTAATTATATATTAAAACACTTTGGAATGTGTAATGATTTAGGCCTGCAGTTAGCATTATGCTAATTGTTAATGTGTAAGCTTCCGTTACTTAGATGCATTAACCTTGTAGCTCCAGTGCTAAAACCAAAGAAGCAGACTTCAGATACCAGACATGTCTTGGATGATTGACTACATTTGGAGAAGTTGTGCGGGGGGAGACTGGGTACATTGGAATTTTTTTGCAAACTATAACTTTATGTCAACCTGCTGCAGCATTCATTATAGTCCTAGAACTCTTATCCCAGCCCAGTATTGCAAAACAGATTATGGAAGGTCTTCAGCTATCCAGCTAAAGCTTTTAATATTCAAACGGGACACTAAAATATGATTCATGTGATATGGAAGACAGAGGGACACATGGTTGTTACGAGGCTTGTCCATTTTTAACCCTTAGAAGTCACGATTATCACTTGCGATACCAAAGTCATGTTGTAGTTTTTTTCGGTCACGTCTTCATTGAAATGTGTGGAGAAAATATGTTGTGGAAAGTGCAGATTCTAAGCTTTCACTCCAGACCATTTTAATGTGTGTAAGTCAAAAAGGAGATATTTTATTATATGAGTTTGAGGAAAAGTTGTTGTTGCTGTATACTTGTGGTGAGGAAAATTTGTGCTGTTTTTGTTCACTTACTAACGCTAAAAAGCAAACGTTGGCTCTGACCATGAAAAATTGAAATCGAATGTAAATGTAATTTATTGTGTAATTAACATTTAAACTGCAAAGCAAACTGATGGTAATAACTAGACTTCTAAGGGTTTTTCAGGCCTTTAAAAACCAGACCAGCTCCTCATTACACACACTCATGAGGACCAAACTACTAGTGCTGCAGGCCTTAGTCTTCTTAATTAAAGCAATAGTTCAGCCCAAAATCAAGTTTAGGCCAGTTTCACTAGTCAGGCAGCTGAGACATGTTTGCTTCTTTAGTTTTTGGATGGAGCTTTGAGATTAATGTAACTAACACTGATGGTCTACATAAACCTTCATAGCTTGTTGTCTACATTTGCCTCGGCGCTCTCGGTAATGAAGCAAACCTGGTACACTCTGATCTAAGGCAGAAAAGCAGATATGTTAGATCTTGAGCTGAACTACTTGCTTTACTGGACTGTTTTAAAATCCCTATGCATCACAATACACTATAAGCTACTGACTGACAAAGAGGATGTAACCTCAGAATTGTATCTTTCTATGTTATTTGAACTGAACATCCTCTGTCATGGTCCAGGATTGGAGCGACTGCTTGGATCCGGTGTTACTTTACCAAGCTAATTTGTGTGTTTTCCCTCTCTAAGCACTGGTGCTGCACCATGTGACATATCTGTATATACACGGCACTGCATGTACTGGATTTGGTACAGTCCCAGTCAAAAGTTTGGAGCCACCTGATTGAAGGTGTGTTGCATTATCTTAAAGAAATTCTGATTTAAAGGCTTATGTTGCACTATGAGCTGCTGTTGCTACCACTGGGGGGAGGCATTTCCCCAAGTTCTCCTTCCTAGTATTATTACAAATGTTCTCTTTCAGATCGATCATTTTTCTCTAGTCATTTTAATTTATTCATAGTCTTCTTTAGTTATTTGATTTCTCTTTTGCACTTGTTTATTTATTTTTATGGGTTTTTTTGTTTGTTTTGTTTGAATTACTTTACCTTTTGGACCAGTTTCCTATGATCATCACACAGTTGCATAGCTGGATAAGCACAACACGTTCCCCAAAAGCCACCAAAGTGTGGCATCACTGACTACACATTGATTTTTGTGCAATGGCAACAGAGAGCAGGGTCAGGATGGGCTAACTGTCAACTTCCCAATTTGTCTCACCATATTTCCATTGGATGGTTTTACGTGGTACACAGAACATCCAGTCATGGTCAGCATCGATTCTGGAGCTGCTGGCAGCGTCCTGTATGATCTACCCTGAGCATTTGAACGTTTAAGTTTCCTTATCCATGTTTCTATAGGTTTCTGCTTTGAATAGCAATCCTTTTGGCACAGGGCAGGCCACACACTCCACAACTTCAAAAGCTGCAAAATGGGACTCAATTTGAATTTTTCCATTGGTTTCTCCAACATAACCTCCATGTAAACTGGAAGGAGGGGCTATTGTCACATGGGTGATGCTTGCCATGCCTGATACCTCAACCCCATCAGTAACACATCCCTAGAGAAGATAAACTCTTGGAACTCCTTGGTCCTCCATTCAGCCCACCAAGATTCTAAGTGCCTTAACTCTGTTCAGATTTCCAGAGGTTAGAGGAACTCTTCCAGAGTACATTGACCTGAAGGAGGTAGAGGGTGGTGTCATTGCCTCTGCACTGCCCCATTACAGCATTATCATTTTTTATTCCCAGGTATGACTCATCCCCAGAGGTGACTGTACCCATTTGTCAGCCTTAGCACAAGGCAGTGGAAGAATAGATTAAAGAGAAGCTGACCACAGGGCAATTATGGTCCTCCACCTGTGGTTTCTTAGTTGGGTAGAAAGTCAGGGGGGCTGTGTCGATGTATTTACTACTTGGGGCTGTTCACGAATGTCCCATATACCGAAACGCAAAAGAGGTCCAGTTTCGCAAACTTCAAAGGTTTATCAAAGGCTGTATCACAGCGCCCTTGACAGCCCTCACCCTTAACAATGCACCATGGGAGATTATATAGACTCCTGAAGCCGTCTCAGGTGTTCACTCTTCCCCAGTCTCCTCAGCCAAGAATTTCCTTTTGTGGTTGAAGTAGATGTCTGAGACTAATTCTGGAGTCTCAGGTGTTCACTCTCCCCAAAAATCAAAAATCCCTTCATGGTGGATTTGGGCACTTCTGGGGTAGGAATCAGAACCATTCTCTCCCAGCAAGCTTGTTGTGCTGTTAAGCTAAGACCACATGCTTTCTTTGTTTTCGTACTGACTGTTTCTGACTGAACTAAACTACATTGCGGGGAATTAAGTTGTTGTCAAACCGGCATTAGACCAGTTGGCATTGGCTCAAGGCGGCTAACAGCCATTCCACCAAAGGTCTCTATCCTAGACAGCCCCCCCCCCACCCCAAGGAAGTGGATTATATCATTCCTTAGGACATGGCATCCATCCATCGTGATCTAGAGGTTATGGCCACTTAGTGAGGGAGGGCCACTGGCATGCCCACCCGGCTGCCTCAACGTGAAAGCCGCCGCTCAGGCTACAGTGTTGCAGCGGGGTCATTCTCTTCAAGGTCTATCCAGCAGACTCTTGAACTCTGGAGACACTTTAGGTGGCCATGGATGGAGAGATACATTTGTAGTCTGCTCCCTCTGTGCTCAAAACGAAGAGCCCCACACCTCACTGCCTAGGCTCCTCTACCCTCTACCTGTTCTGAAGGTCATGGTCCCACATTACACTAGATTTGTCACCAGGCTCCCAGCCTTGTGAGGGAATACTTTTATACGGCCTCTGGTGACTCGAGTCATGTCACTTAGTATTTTTTTTAAGCTCTCAAGCTACCAGACCTGTTTTTGTAAAGTGGTTTGCTTGCATAGTTTTTTGTGCAATGTTGTTTCTGAGAGGTGCCCCCAATTTACCTCAAGGTTGTCCATGTTCTTCTGCCGTCTCATTGGAGCGTCTGTTTCCAGACAGAGAGGGTTCTCCAGGGGTTCCCCAGGACCTTGAGAGCCCATTGCAGTGCCAGACCTCCCTGATACAAATTTGTATGGGTTGAAAACTGCACTTTCATCCAGATTTCACCCTTTTTTATCAATGGCATTAACGGTATTATCTTTACCAACAGTATTTCAGGAGCAAGACATGGAAGTGGGTGTGCCATCAGTTCCTCTTGAGGAAATTAAAACACATTAACACACTAAAATACAAGGAACATTTAAGATATGGGTCCTTAAACACAGGCACATAATTCTATGGGCTTTACAACAGTTAGCTCCATCCCCACAGTCTGATTGAAAATAATTCTACCTGTGTTATATCTTAGAGCACTTTTTTTTTTTCTTAGAGCACTTGTATTATTCCGCCATCTTGCAGGTGCTAAGCAACAGAGGCTTTTCTCAAAACTGCTGGAACAGCTTTTTTGTTCTTTTTTTCTTTTTCTAAAACTTGTTTGCAATAGTGTTTGATTGCTATATAAGAATCTGGAAGAGGGTGGAAGTTGGAGAGTTCTGGTAGATAAAGTCACGGGTGATATGGTCTACTGCAACCAGATTACAGCCTTCATATTAACACAATCTGCAGTGGAGTAAAATAAGAGTAAAAACGTTCATGAAGTTCAGGGATGTCCAAACTTTTGACTGCTACTGCATATGTCCACCTTGACAATTTTCCCTAAAAACAGCAGCCTGGGTGCAGGCAGTTTAAAGTGAAACTGACCCACAGCTGACCCTTTAGTCCCCTTTATGACATTTTTTGTTTATCATGTATCCATGGGCAGGATTGTGCATATTTCAAAGTGCATTTTTTTGTCAGCCTCATGAATGTAAAGCTGATTAAAAAGGATAATAATATTTATGCCCTTTAGAATGGGACGTTGTTATGAAATATTTTGTATCGGGCACAGAAGCATGAATGTTGCACAGACTTTCGGTTCCGTTTGTTCACGTTGTGATTGAAGCTTCACCGGCTCTTAGCCAAAATAACACTGTTAAAGGGTGTTTACACTTAAAAGGGAAGTCCACTGATTTCACAAAAGGTCTGCGTAATTAAACATGTGAGATTTAAACAAAGTCATAAGAGTGGGTTGAATGTGAAATGTTCTGTTCTTGATAAACCTGGAGAGTCAGGACTGTTCACTGTGGTGGTGAATGGAACCAGACATCTGCCTTTAAAAGCTCCTTCACAGAAATTTTATACAAGACGTGTGATTTTGAATATGCTGCCTGATGCTGGAGACATCGATTTACCCGAGTTACAACATTCACCACCACCACTGTAAAGAAACTAACATGAACTCTATAATCGCGAGATTTTGGAAAAGCAGTGGAGGTCTCCTTTAAATAGGCTGGTTGCTGATTGGGATGTTCTAACTAATAAAACTAATAATCACTGCGAGGTCACTGATCTTGGGCTGAAACACCGTTTTATACAGTGTAACAAACACGCTTTTTTAATTACACTAGTCATGCTGGTAGCCACTGATGTACAGTAAAAAGGGACTTTTTTCAGAAACGAGCGTCGTCTTTGCACTCATTCAAATGTGAAAGGGAAGTGGGGGGGATCATGTTTTATTTACACCGATCAACCACAATATTAAAAGCACTGACAGGTGAAGTGAATTACACTGATTATCTTCTTACAGTGGCACCTGTCAAAGGGGTGGAATATATTAAGACATCAAGTGAACGTTCAGTTCTTGAAGTTGATGCGTTGGAAGCAGGGAAAAAAGGGCAAGCTTAACGATCTGAGTGACTTTGACAAGGGCTATATTATGACTGTTAGACAACTGGGTTGCCAAGGCTCATTGATGCGTGTGAGGAGCGAAGGCTAGCCCGTCTAATCTGATCCCGCAGAAGAGCTACTGTTGCACAAACTGCTGAAAAAAGATGGCTATGATGGAAAGACGTCAGAACGCAGTGCACCACAGCATGGTGCTGCATAACCAGTGCTCATGTTGACCCCTCCCCACTGCCTAAAGCACCTTCAATGGGCATATGAGCATCAGAACTGGACCATGCAGCAGTGGAAGAACATGGCCTGGTCTGATGTTTCATCATCTCTGTTACATCGTGTGGACGGCTGGGTGTTACGGCACGTACTACAGGGAGAAAGCAAGCAAGCGGAGCCAGGGTGATGCTCTGGGCAAAGTTATGCTGGCATTTATGTGGATGCTACTGGGACATGTATCACATAAACATTATTGCAGACCAAGTACGCCCCTTCTTGGTGTTCCATAATGACTGAGGCTTCTTTCAGTTGGATAACGTGACCTGAGGAACATGACAAATAGTTCAAGATGTTAATTTGGCCTCCAGTTTAGCTAGATTTCAGTGCTATCAAGCATCTTTGGGATGTGCTGTACAAACAAGTCGAATCCATTTGGGCCCCACCTCCCAAAGATTTGCTGCAAACGTCTTGGGCAGATATCACAGCACACCTTGAGCGGTCTTGTGAAGTCAGGGCAGGTGCTTTTAATGTTTTCACTGATCGGTGTATATGCTGTGTGTGTTTATGTGTGTGTGTGTGTGTGTGTGTATGTGTGCGTGTGTCTGTGTGTGTGTGTGTGTGTGTGTGTGTGTGCATAGGTTAACAGTTGGGGTGGTGAAAATGAATTGCTGTTTGTGTAAATAAACTGTAAACAATTAAAAGTCAACTTAAAATTATCGGACAGCATCTGTGTTAAATCACTTCAGCTCTGAAGTTTACTTAAAGGGAAGTTCCTGCCTAAAACAGTTTACTGAGTTATGTGTGGTATCCTTTAGTGAATGTTTGTTTTCTCCCAAATCTTGGCATGCACTACTCATTGGGAATGTTAGCCTAGCCACTGACCTATAGAGTATAAAAAACAGAACCAAGCTAACGTTAGACTGTGCCTCAGCAAAACATCAGGATGGAAGCACCACTTCTGTTCTCATTCAGACTGCAGACACGTTTTACCCTTTCACTTACAGACAACGAGCGAAACTGGGCTATGGCCAGGCTAACTTTTAGCCTGTTTTCCATTTTGTTATTCCATCTTTGTGGCTTGAGTGATTCCTCTCCACTGTAATGATGGTAAAGACAGTAATATGGCTGCAGTAGGATGTTCGGCCTCCTGCTTGTAATGTTACATCCTACAGGCTGTAGACCTAATGCTAACGCTATGCACCTTAAACCAGCAGTAGCAGCTCTCACCTTCAAGATGCATCATCAGGAGTGTTTTAAAGAGAATAATCTCAGCTGGAACATCCATTTTACTGAAAAAAAAGATATAAAAAGAAATAAATAGCTTTAGAATTTTAAACTGATCTGACTTTTCTACAGTGAACATGACCAGACAAAAGAACATCTAGCTTTTCTATATGTCTGTCTTATAACTGCTCTTTTTTGTCTCTGCAATGGGGTGGAGGTAGCTCAGTGGGTAGGACACTTGCATCCGGACCAAGAGGTCATGGGTTCGAATCCTACCTTCAGCACACCACCACTGGGTCCCTGAGCAAGACCCTTAACCCCAAGTTGCTCCAGGGAGACTGCCCCCTGTAGGTAGAGAATGGAAGTTGCTTTGGATAAAAGCGTCTGCTAAATGCCGTAAATGTAAATGCAATATAACATGAAAGAAGTCTGCAGTTAAATGAACATACTGTATACTGGGATAAATTTAAAGCTGCAAGGGTCCATTCATAATTGTGGATTATTTTCACACATCTCACTAAAAGAGTAAATTAAAACATCCAAGCAAATGAACAGCTGTGCTTAAAGAAAATGCCCGTTCTTTGAGCAAATGCCAGTATTGATCCACACCATCAATCTTTTATATGTTAAACATTTAAAAGTCAAATTTTAAAATAGTTTTAATAGTTTAAAATTTTGACCTAGATCCCGTAATTTCACTTAAGCATAGTTTACCTGTAAATTCGTTTTTATTTCACAAATATTTAGAAGTATGATACTGTTTCACTCAAAATAAACTTGACTTGGCTTTAAAGCAGAGTTTGTAATTTGTCTAGGGGTCCCCAGACTTTTGACTGGCAGTGTAGGTTAGCATAGCAACCATTCTGGCAACCACCTGCAATACCATAGTAACCACACAGCAACCATTAATCACCTGAAATACAATGACAACCATGTAGCAACACCCTAGCAAACACCAGAAATACCCTGGCAACTGTTTGGGATTTGGAAAGCTGTGCAATCAAAATTTCTTGTTGAAAATGCGTTTTTAGTTTGGATTAAAACATTCTGAAAGCAGTGTGTGTGTGTGAACAGTTTTCTGCAACACTAATTATAAATAGAAAATGTATGTATTTGTTATTTAGTTGATTGGCTGCTGCCCTGTGATGCATCTCTGGCAGATATAGTACATTTTTACATTTTTGAAAGGGCTCATATTTAGAGTTTAGACATGATTTTTATGCATGATTTACCTCATCACAAATACACGGTTTTCACAATTCGCGGGTGCTCTTGGAATGTAACCCCCGCAAATGTGGGGCTTTACTGTGTGTATATATATATATACATGGACAAAAGTTTTAGGATGCCTGATCTTTACACCAACAGGGACTTTAATGACACTGCATTCAAACACATAGACTTTAATATATAACGGTTTCCACTCTTCTTAGAAGGCTTTCCACAAGATTTTGGAGTTTCTGTGGGAATTTGTGCTCATTCATTCTGTAGAGCATTAATTAGGTCACACACTGATGTTGGATGAGAAGGCCTGGCTCACAATCTCTGTCCCAGTTCATCCCAAATGTGTTGGATGTGGCCAGTCAAGTTCTTCCACACTGAACTCCTCCAGCATGTCTTTATGGGGCTCGCTCTGTGCACTGGGACACA
>JBBPDE010007687.1:0-11432 GCA_037974605.1 Nannopetersius ansorgii
TCTCTCTCTCTCTCTCTCTCTCTCCCACACACACACACACACACACACACACACACACACACACACACACACACACAAACACACACACACACAAGCACAGGATGGTCTGAAACCTTGTGGGAGCCTATTTTAGTGATATAGTGTCAGATCTCTATATGAGAACTGATGTTATCAGCATCCTGTTTAGAGTCGTATAGATATGACAGGTACACTGCAGATGTAGATCTACATCAGTTCTTGATAAACGTTTGTTTACTACTATTGTAACCATGTAATGTATGTTTACATATTCTTTATCCATTTCCGTTTTCACATATTTTTATTAGTCCAGATTAAGAAGCCTCTTAAATAAATATGCTATGCTGCAATATCAAATGCATTTGAAATATGCTTGACAAGCATCTGACTAATTACAATAATGAGACCTATTAGTACCACATTCCCTGATTCTGAAAATAAAGTCAAATTAAAATAAGTAATGTAAATGTGTCAGTAACTATAATCAAACTAGTCACTTAATTAGGTAACAGTAAATAAGATGCACATCTGATGCACAGGGGCGGTATGAAGGCAGGAAGAGCAAGCTTACAAGTGTCTGCCTGACGAGGATGTGTCACTGGCTTCTGTTGTGGTGTTTAGACTGCAGCAAAACTTTATCAGCAACACTGTGGTTCATTTGGTTAAAAAAAAGAGAGCAAAAGGGGTGCTGGTGTAAAGATCGGAGTATTAAGATAAGCCAATAATGAATGCGTCAGCAGCCCTAAGCAACACTTTGCAAAAGTTAGAGACCCGTCTTTGTTGATTTAATTTCAAGACAAAACAACCACTCAAGACATCAGAATATTTCAGAATACATCTAAAAAGGAGAACAGATATTTAACAGAATATGACACAACAATAAATGTTGTTTCACCTACAACATTGTTTCAGGGTTCACCTACAGGCTATGGCGCCCAAGGCTCAATGATGAGTGGGGAGCAAAGGGTAGCTTGAAAGCTAACAGTACATTTACAGCATTTGGCAGATACCCTTATCCAGAGCGACTAACAATCATCAGTTATAGGGAGAGTTCCCCTGGAGCAACTGAGGGTTAAGTGTTTTGCTCAAGAAACACGATGGTAGAAAGTGGGGTTTCGAACCTGCAACTTTGGGGTCATCCGGTTCACAGGCAAGTGTTTACTTACTATGCTACTACCACCCAACAAAGCCAGGGTAGCACAAACAACAGCTGTGATAGAAAGGTGTCAGAACACACAGTTCCTCACAACTTGCTATATAACAGCAGTCAGAGTGTCAGAGTGCCCATGCTGATCCAAGTCCACCGCCAAAAGCAGTACAATGGTAACATGAGCATCAGAACTGAATCATGTAGTAATGAAAAAAGTGGTCTAGTCTGATGAATCATTTTTTCTTAAATTCTTGTGTGGTGGTCGGTTGTCTGTCCATCACCTACCAAGGGAAGAGATGGCACCAGGATGCACTATGGGTGGAGGGCAAACCAGCAGAGGCAGTTCTAGACAATGTTCTGCTGGGAAACTGCTGGGTCCTGAAATACATGTGGATGTTACTTTGACATACACCACCTCCCTAACATTGTTGCAGACCAGGTACACCCTTCAAGATTTCATCAAATATCACTGTACATTTTCATAGGTCTTGTGGAGTCCATGCCTCAAAGAGTCAGAGCTGTTTTGGCAGAATAAGGGCATATAATAGTCTGTCACACAATATCAAGACATGATTGTGTGTGTCTTGGTGATAAATGTTCCCAGATACTAAGTAATATGAGTCATCTTGGACATCTTGATATAATACCAGTTGTCTGTAACAGAATGTAGAATCAATTCATCAAAACCCCAGCATTTTCACGGAGGTTCACACTTGCTGCATATTCGACCCTTAAAAACGTCAATCATTCCCTCCCTAAAGCTGAGGCAGCTGCTGGGCAGGTCTGGCATGAAACAAGTTGTGTTCTTGAAGACACACATGCATCTTTCTAGTATAATTAAAGCAGACTTCCTGGAAACAAGTACTTCCTTTTTGTTCATGTAAATCAACCGGAAATGCCTTGAGTAGTCACAGTAAATATAGAGTTCTTTTTTTCTTGAGCTCTAACCTTAACCATTAACTATGCTTCGCAGCTTTGCTATCAGCTTGGCTTGTTTAGTTGAAAACATGCTGAAATTTAGACAGAGGGAACAAAATCTTGTTGAGTTTATTTGTGCAGAAGCTAGATTCATGTTAAGGACTGCTTTTGTTATGTACTTTTTGGGCAGTAAAACAAGAAGGAGATGTGTGCTGAGTAATTAAGTTGCTTGATTTGAATCATCTGTGTGACTTCATTTAGTAAAAACTTCATTTCACGACCGCAGCTTGGACGGTAATGAGAGCAACTGAAAGGAGAAGAAATAAGTACATTTCACATCAAAGGTAAACATAGTCAATCCATAATTCAGTCCATGGAATCTGAGTGCAGCTTCTTCAAGACAAAAAAGAATAATTCATGGTTTCTCCGCCTGACACAGTGGTCAAGATGACCTTGGTTAAAACTATGGACACCAGCAAGGCAAAGGCAGCTATGTCAGAGAAAAACTCCCCAAAAATAAGGAAGAAACAATAAGAGGAACTCATGGGAGGAACTCATCCACTCTTCTTTTACTGAAACTAAAAAGGAGAAGAAGTACAACAGTAATCTAGGCAATAATTATGTTCTTATTCTTCTACCATGTGTGGTGTGAACCAGTCAGACTTTTTGATCACTCTACCTGTACTGCAGTGAACAAATGAATCACCTGTCAAGAATTACGGCTATCAGCTTCCAGCAAATCCTGAAGGAGAATTTTGGTGGGCAGGACAAAAAAATGATGAAAAAAGATGAGGCCCGCCTTAGATATTATAAATGCAATGATGGAAATGATCACAGGTTAAGTGAAGTGACTGGAGTGCGAATTCAGAAGGCTGAAGTGAGCCTGGAGTCAAGTCAAGTCACATCAAGTAGTGGGATGGTAGTGATGGCCTAGAGGGTAGGACACTAGCCTTTAGACCAAGAGGTCATGGGGTTGAATCCTACCTTCATCATACCACCGAGTTTCTGAATAAGACCCTTAACCCCAAGTTGCTCCAGGGAGACCATCCCCTGTAGTTAGTGAATGGATGTTGTTTAGGATAAAAGCATCTGCTAAATGTAAGTAGGTTTTGTTATTATTTCAGCTTAAACACACTACACAGTGAAAGGAAACAACATGTCTCCAGGATCCTGGTGCAACCCAAAAACAGAAGCACCACAAGACTACATAAGTGCTGACAGGGGGAAAAAAAATACAGAACACCAAGAGAGCCTGAGAGAGAGTGTAAGAAAAATCACGAGTAACATACAGAACCATGTTTGACAGCAGCTGAATGAATACAATATTATGACAGAATACTGTATTCTTGCAACAGAGAGGTTAGTGCAAACATGCAGGATGGAGGTAAACAGCAGTAAAAAAGTTTTCCAATTTTTACAGCAATAAATAACAATTGTGCAGTGAAGGCACAGGGCAGAGGAGTGTTGTGATGTTTAAAGCAGAACAGTTCAGTATGTAAATGAGTTGTGTTAGGAGGAAGTTCAGGGATGTGTGTGTGTATGTGTGTGTGTGTGTGTGTGTGTGTGTGTTTATGGCAGTGGAGGTCTAAATGCTACAGAACCTTTTGCCAGACAGAAGGATGGAAGAGAGTGTGTGTGAGAGAGGTATGTGGAGTCATCCACAATGATGTTGGCTGTGTGCTGTAAATGTCCCTGATGGAGAGGAGAGGGAACCTGTTGGTCTTCTCAGTTGTCCTCATTATCCTTGGTAGGGTCTTGCGATCCAGAATGTGATGTAGCTACAGAGAATACTCTCTATAGTCCCTCTGTAGCACATGGTGAGGATTGGGGGGTGGAAGGTGCACTCTCTTCAGTCTCTGCAGGAAGTTGAGACACTGCTTGGCCTTCTTGACGATGAAACTGGTGTTGAGAGTCCACATGAGGTCCTCCGTGATTTGTTGAAGTTTATTATTATCATATGTACAAAGTACAGTGTACAGAGCACAGTGAAATGGATACTTGAATACCCTCTTCGCTGACAGAACATAAAAGACAACAACAATAACTAATAACGGGCTAAAATAAACATTTTAGCTGCAAGTTGCATAAATGTCAAGTGCCAGTGCAGTGTAAAGTGTTATGTGCTACAGTATTTAACATAGAATGAGGAACAGATTTATTGCACATAGAGAGAGAACTACTTACTGTTACTGTGTTGAATAGTCTGATTAAACTGGGATAGAAACTGTTTCTGAATTGTGCTGTGTGTGTGGTGTGTGTGAATTGTCCTGAGTCTCCTGGGGGGGTGGGGTTTGGTTTGAGTGGCAGTGCAAGGCTGGGGTCCTTCATGATGCTCTTAGTTATCCTGAGACAGAGCATGCTGTAAATGTGGTGTGCCTATGATCTCTACAGAGCCTTCTTGTCCTGAGCAGTGCAGCTGCCGTACCAAGATGCAACACTTTGAGGATGAACTCCACAGCACACCAGAGTAAACAGTGAGGACAAAGCTGGAAACCCCAGCCTTCTTTAGGCGTCTGAGGAAGTGAATTCTTTGGTGGGCATTTTTGGTGACAGCTGTTGCATGTTCTGAGGACTTCAGGTCAGCACTGAGGGTGACCCCAAGGAGCCTGAAGCTTCTTACCCTTTCCACAGCATCTCCCCCGATGTATTTACATTTACATTTACGGCATTTAGCTGACGCTCTTATCCAGAGCGACGTACATCAGTGCTTAAGAAGTCCACAACTGTTTCTTACCTGAAAAACAGCTTAAATCTATGTCAAATATTTATCTAAGATACTGTAGTCAGAGCATCTATACAACAACTGTCACATAATAACTAGCAAACACCTAACCCAACAATACATAAGCCATGTAGCGATGTAGATGGGGGATGAGCCGCATCCTGCCTCCTAAAATCCAGTTTTGCTGATGTTGAGCGAGAGATTGTTCTCCTGACACCACTCTGCCAAGAGTCTTACCTCCTCTCTGTAGGCCGTCTCACCTCCTCTCTGTAGGCCGTCTTACCTCCTCTCTGTAGGCCGTCTTACCTCCTCTCTGTAGGCCGTCTTACCTCCTCTCTGTAGGCCGTCTCACCTCCTCTCTGTAGGCCGTCTCACCTCCTCTCTGTAGGCCGTCTCACCTCCTCTCTGTAGACCGTCTCACCTCCTCTCTGTAGGCCGTCTCACCTCCTCTCTGTAGGTTGTCTCGTCATCGTTGTTGATCAGGCCCACAATGGTGGTATCATCAGCAAACTTGATGATGGTGTTGGTGCTGTGTCTGGACACACAGTCGTGTGTAAAGAGGGAGTACAGCACTGGTCTCTGAACGCTTCCCTGTGGCATATCAGAGTTGAGGATCATTGTGGTGGAGGTGTTTTTGCTGATCCTCATGTGCTGCAGTCTGTTGGTTAGAAAGCCCAGAACCCAGTTGCACAGAGTAGCACTACGTCCAAGTACAAGCAGCTTCTTAATCAGCTTGAAGGGGCTAACTGTGTTAAATGCGGAGCTGAAATCCACAAACAACAGTCTGGCACAGCAGTTCTTATCGTCCAGGTGAGCCAGGGTGGTGTGAATGGAGCGTGAGATGGTATCTTCAGTGGATCTATTGTGACGGTATGCAAATCGCAGGGGGTCCAGAGTAGTGTGAGCTCATAATGTGTCCCTTACCAGCCTCTCAAAGCACTTCATTGCAAGTTTTGAAGCAGACAGGGACAGCTGAGCTTTTCAGGGAGGTGTTAAAAATGTCTGTAAATATGGCAGACAGCTGCTCACTGCACACCTTCGTTACACGACCTGGAATTCTGGACCGGCAGCTCTGTGGGTGTTGACCCTTTTAAAGTTCTTTTTCAAGTCCGCAACAGACACATTCAGTGGTGGATAGTTAAATATGCTCCAATTAAAAAGCTGATGCTCTGTCATTGGTAACACAGTTTAGTTCCCCAGTTTAGTTCAGAAAGCACATCACGCTAAAAAGTGTTATCTGTTAATCTAGGGCAACTGATGTACTGGTGGTTTGAGAGTTGTCCCTGGGATCAGGAAGTCGTAGGTTCCAATGCCAGAGCTGCTACTGGCACTTCTGAGGTACCCGTGAGCAAAGTACTATCCCCACACACTGCTACCCAGGTGGCACTGGCAGCTCACTGCTGTACTTGGGTTAAATGCAGAGAAAGCAACTTTGGATTATGAAAAGGAAAACCTAAACCAGTAGGTTGATATTTGATAGCACATTTGCTCCCATTTCACTGTTACTGACTAAAAGCTGAAAACTGTTAGCGAGACGTGAATAAGAGTAAAGTAACACCCTAAAAAGTTGACTTGATGAAGGGCTTAAGATGGAGTCTACATGGGCTAGATGAAGAATAGGAAAGCAGTTCACGCTGATCCGCAGTCATAACGATACTGAAGCAATGCTGATTTTGACGCATGCATTTAAGGAGGCACTTTTGGCCAGACATCAGCGACCAGACTGGTTCAAACTTCAAAATGACAAACTGTTTAATCGTAAAGAGGCAGAGCTCAAGGAAAGGTTCTTTTTTGTTGCTTTGACTGTGATTCATACATGTTAAGCATTTCCATAGCTCCTGTCAACTTGGTGTAAATGTTTAAATGCTTAAAATAAGACAAGCTGGGTGATATGTGTGTTCACAAATGTGGATTTCTGCTTATTTGGTAGTTTAGCGGTGTGTTTTCCTGGCAACTTTAGCCTCATTACCAAATGGAGAGCCAAGTTCATACTCCACTGCATATTCCATTCGATTCCAAGCTCAGGTCCATCATGAGTGAAATAACTTCCGCAGACAATCTCTGCTATCTATGTCTCCGTCTAATTCAGGCTTTGCAAACGTAGTTACTGCAGAAGTGGAAAAGGTGAGTAAGAATAAGAACTGGAATTAGACGCCAACTTGAGTTAACTAGAAATTGAGCTCACAAGCTAACATTAGGCTTCAGTGCTAGAACAGAACACTTCCTCAGTGCTGTAGCCAATGATTTCACCTGTGGTCTAGTTATCAGGTGTAGTTCACACGAGTTCACACGTTTTGTAGACATTAATATAATTAAAAAGACCCTCAGAGATAAACTGCATGTGTACTAGAAAATCAGAAAAAAAAATTCTCACTGCAAATGTTTCCCAACCACTATAGATAATACAAAATAATCGTAAGAATGAGTAGACAGGAGCTTTAGTACAAAGCAAAGGTATGATAATACGCTTATATCAAGAACATGTGTATGGGATTGGAATGGAATGTAAATAGTGATAGACTTCAGAGGTTCGTTTTGTGGCCCATTTGTATGTTTGTATGCTTGTATTCCTGCCATGTTTCAATCAACAAACACCCATGAGTGTAATTTTGCGCACTTTTGTTTTGTTGAGGCATCTTAGCAGCTAGCAGTTATTGGAGTGACTCCATCACTTCTAGTGCAGGGCATTTCACTTATCTTAGGAAATGAGTTGGCTGGATCAAATATGAAGAGGGAAAGTCTGATGTGCTTTCCCCTAATGTTAGTTCTGTTGAGGGCCGTAATGTAGAACAGTCCTTTTGCTTTTGTTTTAACTGATTAGTTGCTCCAGGCCTTTGTTTTCACTGCAGTTTCCTGGGGAAAAAACAGAGGATGGAAAGTAAGAATCGGTGCTGTTTCTTATGTGTGAAGGTGTGCTGTGTTGGCAGTATATTTTGTTTAAAGCTGGTAAAGATCAAAATGTCTTTAATATGTTTGTATCACAACCAGAATTTGGCCCATTCATCTGGCAAACTGAATTGTAATTTGCTTTTACTGTTCATGGGAGTGACCAACCCTGCCTGCTGATTTTTTTTTACCATTATACTTGCACTGCAAAATGATGAGAGGTGTGCTGTAGATAATAAAGACACTAACAGAGCTGAAAGTTGTGTGGCATACCTTCAGTAAAAACAAAGCTCTCGATACAGCATCAGGTGTGCAGTTGTGTGTAGAAATCATTTATATTGTTGTATTGGTGCTGTTATAAGGCATTATTGTCGGACTTTCCACCAGCCCCCACCCCCGCTCATGGTCTTTGCGAAATTTCAGTAGCTTCCTTTGTGAATAACAAGGTGAAAATATGTACTTAACTCAAACCCATGATACTTTTAGCTCAGTGTTAAAGTCTGCACGCCCCAGCGTTGATTCTGAAGAAAACCTCACTTGGCTGGGTGTCACTGCCTGTGATCACCTTTTGTATGTGTGAAAAACGCTAGTGTTAATAATAAATATAGATATACTACTCAGTGAAGATGTGAATGTACAGCTGTGTTAGTAAAATATATACATTTAGTCATTTAACGGGTACTGAATCAACAGACACGTAGACAGTGTATCAACCGAGGACTCAAATCTATACGGAAGTTCAGCATATCAGCTCCATCTAGTGGCCGGAAGAGAACAATCATTTTATTATTTTATACTTAAGCTGCACAGTATCAGAAGTTCAAGCAAGTGACGAAGTACAGCACTGCTTTAATTTTAAAGATGGTTTTTCGTCTTACTGTGTTTCAGGCTGGAAAATGGAGCAGCTTTTTGCCAAAAGAGTCACTGACTACTGCTTCATACACGGTAAAATATACGTGACTTCAGCTTTTTCAAGTTTCAAAGCAGGCATACGGAATGTTTTAGAGCTACCATACTAGCAGATGGAGATGCTAACATATGAGTTTTATCTGAGTGCTTTTCGTACCATGTTTGGGTATTTCAAACTGGCGTTTAAAAAAAATGAAAATCAAAAGTTTTGTTTTGACAGTAACTTTATGTACCCTTGTCTGTCTCTCTCCCTCTCTGACTGTCTGTCTGTCTGTCTGACTGACTGACTGACTTCCCCACTGAAAACCCCCCAGACATGCACAATCATGTCTGTGGCTTCCTGTGTGAAATGATGCAACTGTGAGTATCTTTCATATGTCGCAGATTGAACGCATTTCCTCTGAAATGACAGCGTTGCCGCCCTCTCCAACCACTGCCTCTCTCCTCTCTTCATATGCTGAACGCAAGGAATGCAGCAGAGGCCTTAGGCAGCCAGGCGTCACTTTTAAAATTTCGGGAAAGCTTTATTCAGTCTTCGTTTTCTAATGGGCGAATTCAGAATTCAATGTAGCTTAAGGGCATCTGTGAAGCAGGGTGGTCCAAAAATGCCAGCATCCTTTCGCAGTTCTCAACATCTGCCACAGCTGTAATTAGTGAAATGCCTTAATATAATTAATACACAGCCTCTCACAATTAAAAGCAGTGCTTAATTATACAAAACAACTCCAAAACACTGGTGATTTTCTCTTGAGGATATGCAGGAGGAGCCACCTGGAAAATATGTACATAATTTCTACACAAAACATATATAACATAATATTTTAACACTTTTAAGCTTCTTTCTGTGTGTGCAGGAAGCCAGAGTTTTTGCTAAGAAGCTTCTCCAACTCTCTCTGTTCCCAGCGTATCTCTGACCAGCAATGTGGAGAGACCTGCCGCTTTGGAAGCCAGCTGCAAAGGCCCGAACTGTGAGAAAATCTCGTTCTTTTGCACATGTTATTATTAATCCTTGATGAAATGTGCCGTTTATAAATGTACTATTGATAATGTGCACTTATTCTGGTGCATTATTACTGATTTTGTCAATGCCTGTCACTCAATTTCATACATCCACAGTGTTCTCCATATATTTCTATATCAACTCTGTACACATATACATACTTATACTCAGTGTGTACATACACACATGTACTTATCTAAGTTTACAGATGCATATATATACATACAGGGGGTCTTCGAGTTAGGATAGGTTATTAACTTAGGCTAGGGTGTGTTTTGACTTACAGCAAAATTGGGATTACATCACTGTCATGGGAACAGATCTCAGTCATAACTTGAGGACCCCCTGTATATATTTGTCAACATACTCGTCCATATTTATATTTCTAGATTGTTTGTATGGTGTACTTTTTATACTGTACTGTTGGTATAGTTTTTATGCTAGTTTTCTTTTTCATTTTTGTTGCCATGACAATGCAACTTTCCCACTTGTGGGACTGATAAAGGTTTATCTTCTTTTATCTTATTCTAAACAGCAGAACAAACAATGTCATTAATTATGGAATTATATTAGAACCCTGTGTCAAACTGATGGACATCTAGGGGTTAGATATGTTAGGAATGTGTTCATATTTCTCATATTTTTGAAAAAGATAATTAATTCCTTGTAATAGACAAGAAATTCTTTTAGGAACTGCTGATGATTCTAAGTTATTGCATGTAATTATTTTAATGATTTGCAAAAGGAGAGTGCTCAGTGCATTGGAACAGCATTTAACATCAGATGTATTTTGCAACTTCCCACAAGACACTGTTGCAGTGTATTGGTCAGTTTGTACTGGAAATTGGTTCATTCATTCCCCTACTTACCCAATATGCCTCTTTTTGGAAGCCCTTCGAATTTCTGCAGAAATTCTCAAGTCTTCTGGCATCTAACACCATCCAGGATAACAAGTGTTTTAAGCAACAATATTGGTATATATCAGAAGAGTAAGGCCACATTTATTCTTAAAAATAGGTATTTTTCTATTTGATTTTTTTTTAAAGCTCTACATTTTTTATAAAAGCTCTAAGATACAGCCCACATATGAACTCCCATAGGCTTCCACAGTGCACAGTGCTTTGGGTTTGAAATGGTCTTGTATAAAACAGACACAATCTGTAAAAGTAAAATAAATATCTTTGTAAAGTGGTCCTAATAACCAGCAAAAGACTAAAAGCGATGCCTGGCAGAAATACATTATTCCTCCCAACAGCCGTGATGTATGTAGGACTTTATTGGAGCCAAAAGCCTTGCAGGTATGGCAAGGTACCAGAAACACACTCTTTCGTATCCTGTTTGATATATTTTCAAAATCTGTTTGAAAGCCACCACAGACCAAACATATCATAATTAAGAGCAAAATAAATAGGCTGTTTATTTAACATGGATGCATGCAAACAGCTGAGGTATTAGATCAGTTATTAAGGGTGCTGTTGCACTCATCCTGAATATTGGAGGACTGATTTTGGGAGAGGCTCGTAAGTGCAGGTTTGTTTTCACGCTAGAGAATTTCTTCTGCACCGTGGGTTGATAACACGTCATGGGAGGGTAGAAATGACTGACCAGACACACCAAACACAACCGGAAGAGCCCAAGCGTGATTGGCACGAGAGAGCGGGTTTACCACGCGTTTTGTTTTGAGAACACTCCTAATCACTTCTTAAGCACTGATGTATAATGAAAATGACCATTTGTCATACGTAAACACAACACAGCACACAGTGTGAACAGCACAAAATTCACCCTCTGCATTTAACCCATTCACCAAGTGAAGCAGGGGGCAGCCA
>JBBPDE010007704.1:0-11432 GCA_037974605.1 Nannopetersius ansorgii
ACAAATTCCCACAGAAATATTGTGGAAAACCTTCCAAGGAGAGAAGAAGCTGCAAAGGGGAAGCCCTTATTGAATTCTATGTATCGGAATGCAGTGTGATAAGAGCCCCTGGTGGTGTGACCATATGGGTGGAATGCAGAGGCTTCCTTGGACTAAACCACATTGTGTAATGGGGCGTGTATTTTAGCTGCAGCATCGTTGTGTCAATGATCAGTGTTTCAGTCTCTGATTCACACCCGCATCCAGCCACACAAGTATTAACACTGGTGAGGAGCGGTCACTTTTTGGAGGGACACTGACTGTGTTAAGGTCCTCAAAATAGTTTTTCTCATCCCTTTCACTAAAGTGTTTATTCAGATGACGAATAATAGACAGCAAGAGATTCCCTGAAAGAAGGTCGCCAAATTCTGATTTTTAATAAAAGAGGACAGGAAGGTGTCATGTGACCAACGGTAGAAACTGAAAAGCAAAGCAGTTGTTACATTTTAAGCAGTTTAGAAATCATTTCAAAACACATTTTTATTTTATCCCAAACAGAGGTCATGTCCTGGAACATGAGGTCTCCTACGTGTTACATTTGTAGACAACATGACATTTGAGCTTCTCATTAAACCACCATCACGAGTTTCTGTGAGGTCAGGGCTCCGTGCTGTCAGTCAAGTTCCTCCACACTGAACTCCTCCAGCGTGTCTTTATGGAGCTCGCTTTGTGCTCTGAGAGCTTTAAGATTGTAGGGTAAGGGAAGGGACAGTAAAGGAATTAATCAGGTGAACTGGAGACGATAAACTACAAATAGGTGTAACTGCATTTGTGGGTCTGCTCTGTAGTGGACTGGCATCCTTTCACTCTATGAGCTCCAGCACCCACAACTATTCTTCAACATCCTTCACATCTACTTGTATCAGGCTGTAGTTCTCCCTCTGACAGTTATTATTATTATTATTATTATTATTATTATTATTGTTATTATTATTATAAAGGTGCAAGCACTAACATTGAAGCTGTCCTGGGTATTACAGGTGAGTAAAACACTAAGCCAGTGATCCACTGTCCGCTGCCAAGCAGTTGTCGTGCTGTAGGGGAGCTTCCTCTGAATTCTGTGAAGTGTTTCAGTTGATAACAGAACTTGCTGTAAAGATGGTCTTTCTTTCTTTTGTGTTTTCAGTGATTGTCTTTTGGACTTTGTCTTGGACTCTTGGCCTTGTTTGTGCACTGATTCCGTTGTGTGAGTGTGTGTGAGTGTGTGTGTGTGTGTGTGTGTGTGTGTGTGTGTGTGTGTGTGTGAGAGAGAGAGAGAGAATAAGTACATGTGTAATGTGTAATTTCGGCTTGGAGATCATTAATGTATGTCTGTCTGCCTGTTTTATTCCTGGGACCTGGTTTAATATCAGCATGTTTGATACTTTGTGTGCAGTAAGCAACTTTTATTCTGCCTCTAGCATAATATTGTGTACTGTGTGTGTGTGTGTGTGTGTGTGTGTGTGTGTGTTTGACCATACTTATTGGAGTGATCATTGCCAAATTAATAGGAAAATTAGACATTTTTGGGACAAATGAGACAGAATTCGGTTCCAGACGCCATGTTTTTCAATCTCCAGGTCGATCAGAGGAGGATGAGTTCTACTTCTGAGTCTCTTCTTGCCTGCTCACTCGAGGCTCGGACCAGAATTCCGTAAAGCTGTTTTGCAACAACATGGATTGTAAAAATCACTAAAACGGAATGTTTTACCAAAACTATTGGGACACATTTGTTTTTCAGGGTTTGAGCACGACCCCTTACTTCCAGACCAAGACATTTTGGACAACACCATGCTTCCAACTTTGTGGACCGAGTTTGGGGGAAGAACCTCTTCTATTCCAGCAGGACTGTGTCCCAGAGCACAAAGCGAGCTCCATAAAGACATGCTGGAAGGCCTGCTGTGAAAGGACTTGAATGGCCACACAGAGCCCTGACCTCAACCCCATCCAGCACCTTTGGGATGAACTGGAACCGGGACAGACCTTCACCATCCAACATCAGTGCCTGAGATCATGAATGCTCTACAACGAAACTCCAAAATCTTGTGGAAAGCCTTCCAAGAAGAGTGGAAGCTGTTACAGCTGCAATGGGGGACAGACTCCATATTAAAGTCTATGTATTTGAATGCAATGTCATTAAAGTCTCTGTTGGTGTAGTGGACAGGCTGGAACACAGAAGCCTCCTTTGATAAAAGAAGCAGTTCATCATGTTCTGAAAGGGGTGGAGGCGTATTCTAGCTGTAGCCAATCAAATTGCAGCATTGTGAAAGTTTCAATATTTTGACTCACGCCCGCATCCAGCCGTATTTACGGAGCTCATCAGAATAATTAAATCTCAGACCCTTCAAGTCTGACTGGAGGACACTTTCTGCGCCTCTCCTTCACTGTGTCCAGCTTCAAAAACCCAGAGACGCCCAAAGCGCGTGTTAGTAGGAGGCAAACATGACTCGTGGCTGTGAAGATGTGCAGCTCAAAAACGCTCAGGAACAACGAGAGGAGCCCCAGGTGAGCCCTTCACACTGTCTTTATGAGAAACCCTGCTGTGTCCAGGACCTATCATTAAAGCCAGTCTTCCTTTTGCGCTGTTTAAATGCATGCAACATCAGAGCATTTTGTGTGCGAAGCTGACAAATGTTTGCAAGAGTTTATAGCAACAGTACAGTGCATCTATTATGCTGTACTAAACCTATCATTTATTAAATCTATTATGCTCTAAAAAACGAAAAACACCTGGAGATTAACAGTAGTAATAACTTTTTGTAGTAATGGGCATTTTTATTTTGGTTAATTTTGAATAGTTCTCCTTGAATACACGTAGAAATACATAACGTTAAGACATTAAAAGAAATAGGCACAGAAAATGTGTAGTCAGAAGCTTAACCTTATCATACATACCATTTGTACATAACATGTTCTATCCTTTCACTACTAGGTTTAGATGCAAAGATAATTTAATACAGAATCAAAGTTTCAGACACGCCTTGTGTTTGTACCTTCCAATACAGTGAAGCAATGAACCTGAAAATAAAAAGTGAGTGTGAATTACCCTGATTGTGGATTAATTTGATATGGGCATGGAGTAAGAACATTCCTTCATGTTGCAGGACGTGCAGTGCTCACAGACTGGCACCTTGAAATTGTCCCTCTGGGGGGTTGAAAAAATGCCCCAGGATAAATACTGTCATTCCAGTGAAATACCGACTGTCGACTTGATTTTGGGGCAAAATAAAATTCTTCAAGTATTGCATTTGTCTTGGAAGTCCAGAGGGATTTGATAATGCATCCAGCTTCCATCAGCACCATAACTGATAAGGTGTAGATCTGTTGTGTGTCACTTCAGGTCTTTAAATAAAGTGATAGAGCTGGGAAGTGAGATTTGCTGTGTCTCAAATCTGAAAACTGAACCCTTGTTTTGATTTGGCAGGGACAATTGGGTGTTGATTAAAAACAGAGATTTGTAAGGTTGGATTGAAAACAGGCTCTCCACACATCTTTTCTTCCTTTTGCAGAAAAGCCCAGGGCTCCCACTGTCAAGGAAATTATGCTACGCCATTGGTGGGATGCCATACCAAATGACAATAAACGCCAAGGCGTTTTTCATGCCCATCTTCTTACTGGACGTGGTGCAGGTAATGGGATATATTTTATTGAATATATGATATGATCTTCATTTCGTTGTAACAACATGCTGTTTAATATAGAAATTTGTGGTGAGAATAGATGTGGTCATTGATGCAAAAGAAGGTCGTGCAGTGTGTCATGAATCACTTTCATTATGCTTTCCATATCATATCCCCATGAATTTCCTGGACAGTGTTTGCGTAAGACATGCCAGCATGACGGCCACGCGATTTGAATGCGTCGAGTGTGATAGGGCTCAGTGGTTGGTTGCACAGTTACCAGAAGTGTAAGGTTAAATTTGAACGTGTCACATTTGGTTATTATTGAAGAAGGAACTGCTTTTTTAGGGCTGCATCAGGAAGTTTACTTGCACAAATTTGTGTCTCTTATTAACATAAACAAGGGTTAAATGCAGTATTCATCACCAATCCTTCACCTGAAGGGCTTCTTTATATCACAAATCATATTGAACGTGAAGAGAGAGAGACAGAGAGAGAGAGGGCTAATCCCTATCTGCCCTGTTAAATAAATGCTTGTCTATGAGGAAATCCAGTATCCAGTGAAATCCTATCCACGCGGCCTTTGTTTATTTTTTATCTCTTGTCAACAAAAACACGGGTTAAATTAGTTCTGTATACAGCATTTATAATGGATCTCTCTGGGAGTAATGACTCCAGTCGTGCGTCGTATGCCTTAAATTCAAAATATGTGATGAAGCAAACTAGAGTTAGCTAGAAATGTGTTATCCTGACTAACATCAAGATTTCACGATGTTACATAACAATTCACAGCAGGTCCACTTTCAAAAGAGATGTCGTCGGTGCCTTAAGATGTTCCCGTCAGCCCTCTCAACTTCCTTTGTGTAGTGGAAATTGCAGCTATAATCAGTTTCTCAATGCCGACCAAGACCAAATACGCATTTGTGTAGAAAAGCCAAAGATGTGACAATTCGCTGCTGTAATAGCCCCCAGCAGCATTTCGAATTTCCAGGGAAATGTGCAACAGGAAGAAGTCGTGTACCATTAAGCAAATAATTGCCAGGGTAGGATTATGGTCAGCGCAGCGTTGTCCAGCGAGGACAAATATTTGGTTAATTTCAGATTGCGTTTAGCAATGCCGTGATGATTCATCATTACATAAGACTCTGTTCAGTTTCCATTCCTGCCTGTTTTTTGGTGCTTTGAACATATCAGTGGAGTCTATCTCTCACAGCAAAAAGCTAGTTTAAACCCACATCAGATTAGATCAAAAAGAAGCAAGGCTCTAGTCTGCACTGCGCTCATTTGCATTAGTCGAGAGGTTTTCTAAAGAACTTGTGTGACGTAAATTCTAACCTTGAGGCAAAACTGGTCTTACATGCAACATTTACGTTCGCTGTGTTTTCTGCCTTTTAAAACGTTCTTTTCTTTCAGATGTCTCCCTACTATGTATCCTTAATCCTTTTCCTCGGGCGGGCCTGGGACGCCATCACAGACCCACTGGTGGGCTTTGCGGTTAGCAAGACTAGCCGCACTCGCATCGGCAAACTCATTCCCTGGTGAGATTCAGCTCAGGACATAGACATTCAGTTGACCTGCTCCAAACTAAACCAACCTAAACCTCAATCATTTTATTAAACCAGAACTTTACTACCAAAGGGATAGAATCGGAGTAAAGGGGCAAAGTTTTAGACTCTCAAACCTGTCCAGAAAGGGCCGCTGTTGGTGCAGGTTTTCGTTCCAACCAAGCAGGACACACCTGATCCCACCTCTGTAATCAGTTGGTCTTGGTTTTCAGTTACTCAGGTCTGGCTTCCTCTTGGTTGGAATGAAAACCAGCACCCACAGCAGCCCTTTCTGGACAGGTTTGAGACCCCTGTAATTAGGGCTGGGCCATTTAGCCTAAAATCAAAATCTTGATTAATTGAACATTTTAACTCGATTACGATTAATGAACGATTATTTTATTTATTTATTTTTAATTTATTGCCCTCATAGTTCACTGACAAGTTTTGTCCAGTAAATATGCATTTTTGAATGAAGGGTGCATTACTTGATTTTAAAATAATTGAAGAAAACACACACTATCTACCAACTATTTTTTTAAAGGGAAAGTAATCTAAATAATCGACCTGGAAAAAAGTATTAGACCCACAGGTCATCTGTACTTTCTTGGACTGGCCCAAACATGCTTTGAATCCTCAGTGACGTTCCCAAATGAGAAGCAGCCAAACACAGAGAAGCAGAATAGGCAGAAAAAGTGGAACAACAGAACTTAAATACAAGGCTAAGACAAAACAGCGCAGAGGAGAGAGATGGGCTGAGGGGGACATTGGGGGAAGAAACCAGGAGAGGGAGAAATGGCTATGTTCAGATCTTTTCTGAGTCTATGTTTTTGTAATGGATTGGATGGAATTTTTCCATCATGGATAAATGGTTCCAAATGGGTCTTTCAGATCGAAAATCCTGGACCATAACCAATCATACAAATTCTGTGTATTTGCTGAATCTTGTTGGGAGAAAAGTAATAAAATGTGACTTGTGCAACTACAGCACATTTTATATTTTCGTGAAACTAGAGAGGAAACCAAGAGAAAGAGAAAGAAAACACTAATAGCACAAACTGTGAGCTCTAAACTGAGCACAGAAGAAAGAAAAGAAAGTCCTTGAGTAGCCCCCAAAGTAGGTGGGAGTATTGCTGTATTTTTTTTATGTATTTATGAATTGTGACCTGGGTATGACATTATGTTTTTATGGCCTAATACCACATTATCTTTCCGGCCATTATTCTATGGTCACTAAACAATGTGTTCTTTTACCCAGTGTTAAATAAGCCTCTAACTCTGAAAATATTCAGGAATTTTCAGAGTTTCCTAAGGTTTAACCAAAGATAAAGCTTCCAAATACTACACCAGGAACAGAGTATACTTTTTTGTGTCTGCTCAAGTACTTTCAAACTGTTTTCTCAAAAATTCAGTATGATTCATAAATCAATCTCTTTAGTGTGATTTCCCTTCAGACTCTGTTAAGTTGTTTTTCTGGGCCAATTCCTCTCCTTACAGGATTGTGTACAGCACCCCTGCCGGAGTGATCTCCTACATCATGGTGTGGTACACCCCCCAGGAAAAAATGTCTCCTCTTTCCAGTTTCTGCTGGTTCTTCACATGGATCTGTCTCTTTGACACCTTAATGAGTGTAAGACCCCTCTCTTTGTCTGTCATATCCACTGTCCGCCCCTTCTCTGTTTTTCTCGGTTACTTGCAACAAGTTTAGTTACAAATCGGGATTCAGTTAGAGTTCGTTCTTATAATGAAGAGCAAAAGTCCAGTGTGACAGTGTAGGTTTTTGTAGGGTGTTGACTATTTTTGCAATAGCAAGAAATAGTCACAATATAGACATTTAATCAAACAACCAGACCTTTACCCAAACAAAATATCGGAAGCTGTGCTAAGTTTTTGTACAAGTCAATATTTTTTGTACTGGTTGAAAGGAATTTATCCATCCTGGATAGATAAATGGTTAAAATGGGCCTCAGAATAAAACACCGGACCATAATAAAAATACTGCGTGTTTGCTGAATTTGGGAAATTTTGTAGGAAGTTAAAAATAAAGTAAAATGTGGCTTTTCCAATTACAGCACATTTTATATTTTGAGGAACTAGAAAGAACACGAGGAGAGAGTGAAAAAGAACACACAAATAAGACAAATTATGAGCTCTAAACTGAGCACGGAAGAAAGAAACGAAAGGCCGTAAGTAGGTGGGAGTACTGCTGAGTTTTTAATGCATTTATGTAACGTTACCTGGGATAGATGGTTTAAAAAGGGCCTTTCAAATAAAACACTGGACCATTTACTGAGAATAAAAATATGATGTATTGGGGAATTTGGGGAAATCTATGGGGAAAAAGTTTTAAATGTGGCTTCTGCAATTACAGCACATTTTATATTTTGAGGAAGCAAGAGAGGAAACTGGGCAAGAGAGCAAAAGAACACACTAATAGCACTACATTTTGCCATTTTAGGCTACATTTTGCATGGTATGTGTTAATGATAAAATTGCTAATAAGTGGCCAATGACTGTTACTACAACATACATATTTCTAATACTGGAAATTGCCTCTATGATCTACTCCGTCTGTTTGTGTCCTCTTTCTCAGTGCTACCATGTGCCCTACTCCTCCCTGAACATGTTCTTAGGAGGAAGCAGCAAAGACAGAGACTCAGCCACTGGCTACCGTAAGACCCCTGCTCTTTGGATTACCGTTAGAGAAAAACATTTCTTTTTATAGGTTTGTCAGAATCTGAAAACAGAATCAGAAAGTGTTTATGTTATGACTGAACAGAGACATAGAGCCACATAGACAAAAACATATATAAAATGTAAAGTCTAATAAAATCGGCCGATCACTTACACGTATTGCCGATTTCAAACCGATCTTTTTTTGGGGAGGTTTATTTATTTGTTCATGTATTACATTTAATTTATTTAAATTTGTAAAGAAAATTTGTTATGAATAAAAGCTTTATATTAAAGAAAATTTGATTTTTGTTTGTATTTGCTGTAGAGCTGCCACTATCATATGTCACTATTATAAAATTAACCAGTAAACAGGGAAAGTAACGACCACGTTACATTTAAAAAAGCTGAAACCCTGTTTTTTGTGTCGATGTCGTCGACTACATGGAGCAGCTCTAATTTTCTGTTATCTGGGGAAAAATCAGTATCGGAAAAATCGGTATCAGACGATCACACAATCAGAATTGGCCAGGAAAATTGCAATCGGTGCATCCCTAAAAATAAGTCTAATATAAGTCTAAATAGAATCTAATAAAAATCCAAATGAAATAAAGTAAAAAAATAAAATAAAAAAACAGTGGAAAGAAAACAACCATAATATGAATATCAGCAGTAATATTGCACTAACGCCATATAGAGCAGTGGCCCCCAACCCCCAGACTGTGGACCGGTACCGGTCCGGGGGTTGCACATAAAAAAAAATGTGTATGAAAATGCTGTTAGTAAAGCTGCGAGTACACATTGGATTTACGTTTATTATTATATTTTAAACATACCCCATTATTATATTTTTAAAATATCCCCATTTTTATGCGTATCATTTATTTGTATAAATACGTATACGTATATTTATCTGCCGCTCCTTAAAGGACGGGCCGTGAAAATAGTTTCTGATATTAAACCGGTCCATGACGAAATAAAGGTTGGGGACCACTGATATAGAGGACAGCATACCGATATTGCACATAATATTTGGAACTTGGTAAGAACATTGCACATAGACTGTTGCAACTACTCAATATGAAGTACACTGTGCACTATACATTATATACACAAATGCTGGGTATAAATACTATAGGTACGTAACTTACAGTTAAGAGAATTACTGATGACACAGATGGTAGTTAGGAGCATGGAAGTTTTATAAACTTGCAGCTTGTGTTAAGATGAATAACAACACGCTGTAAGACTTTCACCACTCATAGAGCTGTAGTCACTGTTTTCAGCAGTTCTGATAGTAATAGTGAAAGTGCAGTGTTTTTGTTTTCCTGGCAGGGTAAAGCTGGCCGCACGTGTATAATGTACCAGCTCTTTATCAGTCTGGAACAGATGATTTCCAGACTCCAACCCGTCTCTTGTGTATTACTGAAGAGAACTGTGTCATCAGATATGGTCATTAAGGACAACTTCCTTCATTTCGGACAAATTTGAACGGTGTGTTCTTCCATGTTTCCTTTGCCTGTATCTCCTCATGTACTCTGCCTTTCTCAGGAATGGGGATGGAGATGTTTGCAACATTGCTGGGGGCTACAATTCAGGGTCAGATTGTGGGGGTCTACCATGCTAAGAGAGCGCATTTCTGCAACCAGCTGAATGACAATCAAACCCTCTTTGCGAATCATTCAGATGCACTGAACTTCACATCCCCCCTCTCTGACACGCTACAGAACACGGTGAGGCGCTGTTACAGTGTTGCAGCAGTAGGTGCACTTTCTGCACTGTTAGTGTCGCCGATGCTCCTCTGTATTTTCTGTGTTTGTGTGGCTGGTTTATGTGCAGCATTCGGAGCGATGACACAGTGGCAGCAGTATTCACTTGGATCTCTTCTTTATCTTTCCCCTCTCTGTCTATTGGCTCATTTCTGTTTCTCTTTATGTTCACTCATCTCTTATTCTCCATTTTTCTGTACTGTCTGATCTGGCTTAATTATAAATCAAACGAATAAATAAATAAATAAATAAATCTAAAGTTCAGATAACAATAGGGGCTTATGCTGTTAAAGCCCCACTTGCATCATGGCACTCACATTCCGCTTGCTATAAACACACACAGCAATTTCTTCAATAATTTCTTCCAGATGACAGTGTCAGATAGTCTCTTCTGGTAGAGAACCTTCAGTTCCACATTTGCTTCACATTTTAGTGTTTTCGTAACACGATTCATGATTAATCTGAATCCTTGCTGAGCAGCTGTATTTGTGTTACAGCAGGAAAGGCACTAAATATGCAGGGCTGTGTGCTTCCAGGACTAGAATTGGGCAACAGTTGCAACTGCAACTGGCACTCTGTTAAAAAGAGACACACAACATTTAAGCTATATTTCCCCAAGAATCCCTCAGAACACACTTTATTTGTAGCACATTTTCAATAGACATAAAAACCCCTGCTTTGCACATCACTACTATATATATATATTCTGTTGTGTCATGGAGGAAACTTGATGAAAAATTTATAAAATGATATAGGTAGCAAAAAAAGGTAGCAAAACAACAAACAACACCCTTCTGCCACTGATTTTCGGGGCCACCAAGGTCAGTTATAAATATACCTTTCCTCAACTTAGTTAACCCACATCTCTACTTTCTCACACCTCCTGGTTTCATTCTACTATTGTTTTAAGACCAGCCGGTTAACTTAAGAGACCAGGTTCAGTGAGGCCATGAGAATCAGATATCATATCTGAACAAGGGAGTGGATAAAGCCCACAGGCTGGGAAGCCTAAACACACGCCCAGTCTCCTTGTTCTGTAAAAAAAATGACAATATGTTAGGTCTGCACGATTTTGGCCAAAATGATGATCACGATTATTTTTGATCAATATTGAAATCACGATTATTAATCACAATTATTCATCATTTTAGGTAAAACACATTTTTAGGTCACTTTCTATTTTAAACAAACAGTAAGTGAACAAGGCTTTCAGTTCAAAATGAATCCTAAAAAATAATAAAATAAATATAAATAAATAAATAAATAAAATAAAATTTGCACACAAGATACACACACACACACACACACACACACGCACACACATGCACATACATGCACATACACACACTCTCACTCACATGCAAAACTAATGACATTTTAGTCTACTTTTAGTCAATAAATTTGTATTTCAGTCTCCTTTTTAGTGAGGCAATTCTGTTTAACTCAGTCAATATAGTATAAGCACCGAGTAGAACAGACCAAATCTGAATTTTCTTTTAGTCAAACCTATTTCACAATTCAAACACAGTTATATTTATTATATTACTGTTACCTTATAGACTCAGGAATACTGCCCATCCATTCCAGACACAGAGACAATCTGATTTGAATTTACTTTTTGCCAACCAACCATGTTAGAACATAGAAGTACATACACAACACATTTAAATCAAATAAATAAATAAAATAACATCACATCACTAAAAAGTGTGAATAAACTGAAATTGTGTGTGTATTGCCATAAAACCCACATTTGTAAAACTGGTAAAAGTCCTCACCCTCTGTGTGTCGGCCTGAACATCCCTGAA
>JBBPDE010007711.1:0-11432 GCA_037974605.1 Nannopetersius ansorgii
CATACACTATACTCAACATATACACTCTACACTGCATACACTATACTCAACATATACACTCTACACTGCATACACTACACTCAACAAATACACTCCACTGCATACACTACACACAACATTTACACTCTACACTGCATACACTAATCTCAACATATACACTCTACACTGCAAACACTACACTCAACAAATACACTCTACACTGCATACACTAATCTCAACATATACACTACACTGCATACACTACACTCAACAAATACACTCCACTGCATACACTACACACAACATATACACTCTACACTACATACACTAATCTCAACAAATACACTCCACTGCATACACTACACACAACATTTACACTCTACACTGCCTACACTACACTCACTAATTTCACTATACTCACTATACACTCTACTTTATATAATCACTACATTCACTATAAACTACATACACTCTACTCAGTTTACACATGATATACACTGTTTACTTTCTTTGCTCACTATATACATTATACCTAAAATAACTGTACACAGTATACACAACTGGAACATTTACATGAGGATTTGACTGCAGTTACGAAAGCCTCAGTGAGGCTCTATACCCATCTAGCCCACAGGAGACGTTTCTGGGTTTTGTCATTTGTTTTTATATATAATCTTTGCTTAGTGTTTGTGTAGTTTTAAGGTACATTTTGCATTTTAGAGACAATGTAAGTTGATTCTCATAGGAATAACACCATCATAATGGCACGTCATGTCTGTTCTTCTCACGGGTGTCAAAGTGTGAACTCCTCACTCAGAGCCCATGGCACTGGTTCCTTGAGATTTTACTTAACTTTCATGAGGTTTACACATTGGAAGGACATTAAAATCTATGTAAATTGTCTGAAAAACAACTTAACACCTGCAGACCACTCTGAGAGTGAATGAATACATGAAATAATGAAAGCATGAAAGAGTGAGAGAGCCCAGATTTGAAAAATCTGTGAGGGAGAATATTAGCAATATGAAGGAGTTTAATCAAAAAATGAATCTTTTTCTCATGCTTTTCTGAAAGCGGCCTTCCGGAGCTGCAGGCCCGCTGAGATGGCGGCGCGGGCAGATTAATGAATTCCACTGCTAAACGCAGACGGAGGGCAGGAATTAGAAACCTCGGGATGATGATAATGCACTCCAATTGTAATGGAATGTCAGATCATCATACTTCTCCTCTGGCAAAGAAGGGAAATGTATTTTCAGACATTACGGACATTAGAGGGCTTTTCAACAGCCATCTGGTCACATTTTTGAGTAATTATGTGTAAATTTAACTGCTCTTCCGACGGATATTAGGCCTTATATTTGTGTAATGTGGCACCAAAAGCAACAGACACAGTCTAAACCACATCAGCATGAGCTGCATTGTTTAACAGTACACACAACGTGGCCAATTTATTATAAACACCACCTTGTGCTTCCACTCACTGCACACTTTATTAGAAACACCACCCTGTTCTTCCACACACTGGTCCTGGTATCAGCTGCAAAATGCAACTGTATTTTGCTCTCCTTCCCCGGAGGTCTACTAGGGCATTATTCTGGGTCTCCACCCTCTCATTCCAGTCACACCTCAAATCCATCCCAGATCCATCACTAAATCTACCGGCTACCGCAAGAACATCTTCAGACTCCGACCATCACTCTCTGAAACCCCCACTCTCCGGAACTCACTCCCCCCGGGGATCTGCAACAAGCTGTATATGGGCCCCTGAAATGACTCCCATTCTCTATCACCTCTGGTCTTTGACTTACTACTTTATGTAAAGTCACCTTAGGTTCCTTAAAAGTCACCATATAAATATCTAGACAGATAGACAGATAGAGAGAGAGAGAGAATGATAGATAGATAGATAGATAGATAGTGAGTGTAAGAGGTAGTTTAGTACTGTAGTGTTAAATAGGCACTAATAGAAATGGTGTCATGGGTGTGTGCTGCTCCTGATTTGTGACATATTTTGTTCATGCTGTCTCTCCCTGCAGGCGACTCTCTGAGCCCCTTGCGTGTTCTGCAGCCAAGGCCCCGCCCCACTCAGCACAGGTGCAGCGCCGCCGGAGTCCGGGGACCAAGACAGGCCGCCAAGGACCCCAGAATTCGGTACGAGCTTCCTGACCAAATGCCAAAAGCAGTGAGTGAGCGAGAGGGTGAGAGGTGACGGAGTGTGTGTGTGGATGTGAGCAGAGAGTGAGTGAGTGTGTGTGGATGTGAGCTGTGATATTTCCAGCCGGGGAAAGCAAATAACATGCAGTGCATTAACACAGATCTCAGATCAGCACTCACAACCCCCCTTTAGTAACAATAACGTCAGTGTTACAGTGATATTATTACTAACCCCTCAGTATTGAGCTGCATCCATTAAGAGTCGCAGAATTCAGTACTCTGGGGCCGGATATTCCAGGAGATACAAGACTGTAAATGTGGCGACACTATATTTTAAATGAGGAGACACAATATTGTAAGTTAGAGGATGCTGTAGTGTAAATGAGGGACATAATGTAAACAAGGCACATAGAATAGTAACGGAGGTGACATATTAATGGGAATTAGGGACACAGTATTGTAAATGGAGGACACAGTATTGTAAATGGAGGACACGGTGTTGTAAATGGAGGACACGGTGTTGTAAATGGAGGACACGGTGTTGTAAATGGAGGACACGGTGTTGTAAATGGACATGTTATTGTTAGTGGAGGACATGGTGTTGTGAATTGGATGTTAATATAATGAGTGCTGGGACGCAGTGCTGTAAATCAGAGGACATGCTGTAAGTCAGGGGATATAGTCTTTGAAATGAAGGAACACAATGTTGTTAGTGGGGGAGACAGCCCCGGAGTGTGTTGAGGCGTGCGTAGTGAGCAGGGCTGGACTGGCCATTGTGCAAACTGGGTGGGCCGATGGAAAATTTGGGCCCGCCAAGTCCCCCCCCCCGGGAGAAGAACAAGTGAGGTGGGCCCGGAATCCGTCAGCAGCACCCCCCCTCCCGGAATGACATTGACCATAGTGGGTGTTCCTGGCTCAAAATGCCCGATATTTCTGTCCCAGTCCAGCCCTGGTAGAGAGTGTCAGTGATGCGTTGGTGGCTCGGTGGGTCCGGGGCTCGGTGGGACCGGGGCTTGGTGGGACCCCGGCTCGGTGGGACCGGGGCTTGGTGGGACCCCGGCTCGGTGGGACCAGGGCGCTTTTAAGTTTATTAAACATGGGACCTCATGTCCCTGCTGCATCGACAGCTGTAGGCTGGACTGTGACTAAATATCTTAGCCTGAAGTGCCGTGCTGTGGAACTCGACAGGTATCCATAGCAACATTGCAGAATGAGTAGCATTCTTCCCGCAGACGGGAGGAGAGTGTGATGTTATGGAGATGTGTGAAACATATCAAATACCTGAAATATCTTTCAGTCTGTTCTGCGTCTTGCTGCAGAGAGAGACCACTGTTGGACCGTTCAGAGACCTGGGCTTGGTAATCACTCACTGTTCTCCAACCAGCCTGCCTTCATACCCACCACAGTATGGCCAGAAGGTCGTATGGCCATGAGAACGTTCCTCAGTGGTTCCTCAATGGCAACAATAGCACTGCAGACACCATAGTAGTGTGCCTGATCTCAGGATGGTCTGTAACTGCAAAATAGGTTGATTTATAGGTTCTGATCTGGAATAGAGGTGTAATTTTAGCTTTAGAAGCCTTGAAACATCAAATAAACAAACAGTAATCAGTGCTGCTGGACTAACGTTAGCAAATTAGCAGGTGGTATACTGGGTATTAGCAGCTGGATGGCCTAGTGCAGTGGTTCCCCACCTTTTTTCCTTTAAGCCCCCCTTGTCTTTGTCCAAGACAAGCAGGGCCCCCACAACCCCAACTCCTACCCGCACAAACGCCCAAACAGAATAAAGTGATTAATTACAAACTTTTATTTGCAAAAATACGGTTGTAGGTTTTTGTTCTTATACTCTTATACACACACACTTTGACGTTTCTCAGATTGGAATTTTATGACTTTAATGTACTAATATAATTTTGGGAACCAGACAAAGTTGTGCTCACTCCCTGCGATCTCTAGTGCCCCCCTAAGGGGCTCTGGACCCCAGGTTGGGAACCGCTGGCCTAGTGGTTAGGGTGTTGGGCCTGCATTTAGAAGGTTGTGGGTTCAAATCCCAACTGCTTGAAGTACCGCCCCCATACGCTGCTCCCCGGGTGCCTTGTTGGTGGCAGCCCCCTGCTTCACTTGGTGAATGGGTTAAAATGCAGAGGAAGAATTTCACGTTGTGTTGTGGTGCTTTCTTATGTGACTATAATAAATTAAATTATTCAAGGGTTGTAGAATTTCTCTGGATGATGGTTTTTGATGATGAGTAGCAGCAGCAGGACCAGGCTGAGAGCGCATGCTTGAATCTTTGAACCATCATTTGCACTCGGAAAATTTTGCAAAAGCACTCATACAGATCTAGATGAGGGTTTTGCTCAGGAGTGGAGTTTTTCACAACCGTTCGCATTGGGTGTCCATGACGCTCTCGCTGGGTCACCGGTTCTCCTTTCTTGCATACCAGGAACCAGGAACATGACCTAATGTTTGGAGATGCTCTGACCTGGTCATCTACAGTTTGCTTCTTTTCAAAGGGTTTCAGATCCTTGCTTGTTTTAATGAATGGGGCAAAAGGTACTTAAAAAAGAAATTCTCATGTCTGAACTGACTGAACTTTCTGTTCATTTTCTTTAAAAAAAGAGCTTGCATTTTAAGGATCCTCCACATTCTTTTGAAACGAGACAGTGCTCATGACGTATGTGGCGAAGAAATACAATCTCTGAAGGGTGTTTCTGACCACAGAGAGGAAATTGTGGGTGGGGGAAAAGACTCAAATCTAGGACACAGTGTCACTGCTCTGCTGTGAATGGTCCACCACCCACATAACGTCGGTGGTGGTCCAGTGGTCCAGTGAAGAGCGCAGGCACTGAATTAATGAGAGAATCTTCTACAGGACCATCTGAAGTCAGAGGTCAGTGTGTCACTGGAGTGTGAAGAACACGACCCAGGAACAGCCTCTCTCGCTCTTATGCTTGGATCCGTGTGTGATATTACCCCAGTCTTTGTCTCTTTACGCAGAGCGTCTCGGTGCATGACTCACTCGGACGACTGGTATTTCCATTGCTAATGCGAAGGCTTGGAAATCGGGATAATTGGACTAAGCCGTGTTCAAGGACCATTGAGCAGAATCTTTCATCCGATTATATTACAATATCAACTGTTTTCATAGAGGCGGAGGTGGACATCCTAGGAGAGGGCAGCAGGCGCTAAAGGGACCATGTGAGCTAATTGTCCATTAGCAAAACAGCTGAAATGATTTGTGGGTAATAGCAGATCATTGTGGCCTTTACCTACAAGAATACTCACCTAAAGCCACTCTCTGGTCTTCCTGAAATATATATACAGTAACCCCTGCAGGGTCAGGACGCGGATCAGGAGTTCAGTCACACGCAGATTTTTTTTTGAGAATTGAACTCAAAAGATTTTAAGCAGAAATCTGCACAACAACAAGGAAACTGCAAATATCCTCCACCTTTTTTGGCTTTTCTGTGGCAATAAATATATTTTTTCTGGATGTTTATACACAAGGGGACTCAGGGCAAGCTGTAGCCAAACTGGAAGCACCTTTTTTTTCGAAGCATGATTTCTCCACTGTGCAAGCACTCAGACACTTCAAACTCCACAGTTCGGTAGATCTCCAGGAGACCTTTCCAACGAGCCCTCATTTGTATTTTTAACCCCAGTAGATCAGGGGTTATTCTGCGCAAACCGTTCACCTGACCGCGGTATCCCAATACTTTTGTCCCAATACCTGCAACCTTCCGAGTTGAATATCTCAGCTGGGAATTTAAATTTAAAAGAGGCGAATACAGGTTTACCTTTACCTGAGTTTAAAATGAAATTAAAATGTTCTGGGGGCAGATTTGGGGCGGATTTAGGCTTTACACTATAAAAATAGACATTTTTAGGCATTTTTTTTAACCAAAACACAACACATTTTTCTCACTACACACGGGTGCTCTTGGAACGTAACTCGGTGGGAATTATTTCACAGCAAAAAAGAGATGCTGAGGACAGAAGAAGAAGAAAATGAGAAGGACAGGCAGAGGGAGAAAATGAGAGCGAGAGTGAACTCTTCCTCTTTGTACTGGTCCTGGACGTCGTCAGGCCGCCGTGTTATGAGCAGAATTACATTAGAGGCATGCTAATTAAAGTCAGCACAGGCTGAATTAGCGGATCGGTGTTTCTGTAGCCGTTCCAAAAGGCCCTGCTGTTCCCCCTCGGGTCCCTCGAGTGCTGGACATCCTCACTGCTTGCTCACTTCTAATGCAGTCCAAATCAACCCCCCACTTACATCAGCTCCTTCCGGGTGGCGGCCAGGGCGCCCTTGTGGCCTCGAAGGAATGACATCATGCAAGTTGGGGTTTATTAACATAGCAGAGATGTTCATTTACATGTATGTGAGCTCCACCTGCCTACACTGTAGAAAAAACAGTGTTCAAAGTTTAGTAGTTTGCTCAGCTCCAAATAATAAGTAAATAGAATGTGAATGAGATTTGCTTGGTTAATGTACTGTTAGATGTTTAGTTAACTCAACATTTTAAGGCTTCCTTGGACTGTCCTCGACATAATCAGCCACAGGATCCTCGAAATCTACCCTGGAGTCCTACTGGTCCACACTGGTGTAACTGGGTTCTTTTCTCTTTTGCCTCTATACTCGCTCTCTTGGTCAGGCGGTGCCTTATCACGGCATCTGTCATGTGTGTTGTGCTCTTGAGTGTCCTGCACTGTGTTTTCTTTGGCTGTCAGTTGGTTCATCGGCTGTTGGGATCCAGTCTGAGTTTAGTGTGATTTGGTTATTGATGGACTCTGAGTGTAAAGACGGTGGTGTAAAGGCCACGTCTGGGTTATATCTATAAAGGTTAAAGGTGTTTGTGGGAGTTTCTGCTGGTTGGTGTTGAAGAGCAGATCCTGTGATGGCCGTGTTTCTGTTTGGGCTCGGGGTAAACGTCTGTCAGCGGTTCTGATGTGGAGCGATTGTTCAGTGTCCATTTCCTTTGGGACTCGATCAATAACTAATGAGGTGAAGGAGAGGCGACGCTGACGCGTGTTCGGCTCACGGTCGATCGGCTGGAGCTCTTAATTACGCTGTGGAGAGATGCACAAACAGTTTCTCTGTTGCTGTTTCTCTGCCTCTCTCTGTCTCTAAGATGTGGGTGTTATTGGAGACAGGCTTCTGTGTTTGTGGCTTTAGAGTGACAGATGGATCCTAAAGCTGCAGTAAGAACACACTTAAATAAATAGTCTCTGATTCACAATTTTTTTAAAACATGGAGAAAAAAATGTGATCCTGTTTACTTAAAGGGGACATATTCTGCAAAACTCACTTTAGTTATAAACGGTCTATGGGCTACAAAACATGTTCCTGAAGTTCTTTACACAGAATGGATTCTCCAGCTTTATTCTCCACAGTTTCAGGCCCTTTCAGAACCAGCCGTCTGGACGGAGGGCCCAGTGTGATGTCATACTGTGTCCATTAGCATAGAACCGCCCCTCATCTGTGGAGACCCCACCCACTAGATTACATTAGCTGAAGATCCTGCTGGTGTTAGAGCACGGAGAAACTGAGCGCTGTGTCTACAGACAGAGGCGAGTCACTCATGAAGTGTTGTGTTGTTTCTGTAAAGATTTAAGGTGGAAGGGAGTATTGGAATAAGGATCTGTGAACAAGGAGCGATCTTCAGCGGCGTGGAGGATCTGGACCTGCTGTCCTGGACGAGTCAGCAGATGAGGGAGAACTTTCAAATAATGACTTTAGTGTTTCTATCACAATTTAGTATGAACTAACTTGTTCGTTTCATTCCATTATGAGCAGTGTAAGGGGTGGGCGGAGCCTGGGGGACATGGCCATATGTCTCTGCAATTGAAATAAATGAACCATTTGAAACTGCAGTCAGTTTCATACAGACAGACGTACATGAGCAGGTCGGTCTGTCTGTATGAAACCAACTGCAGTTTCAAATGGTTCATTTATTTCAATTGCAGACCTGTAAACAAGGAAAAACCGGCCAATACCAACCCATCTTAGATCTACCTGGGACCAGTCCCATCTGGGGTTAGTGGAGCTTTTCTGAGATTTTTCTCCGAACTGGTCCTTTAATATTCCACACTAAAATGAGTGTTTTATGGATTGTTATTATATTTGATGCATAGTTGTGCAAACTGACAAGATTTGTTGTTCAATGATTCTGTTTCATTGTCATGGGTGTTGTGCTCTTGAGTGTCCTGCACGGTGTTAGCTTTGGCTGTCAGTTGGTGCGTTGGCTGTTGGGACCCAGTATGAGTTTCGTGTGATTTAGTTATTGATGGACTCTGAGTGTAAAGACGATGGCGTATCCACTTCAACCGCGAATCTCCACTAACCTGCAGTACCGGTCAGCATCTGTAAACATTAGAAGGAGCATTGTTGAATGGAGCACTTTAAAAGTATTCAGGCAGTGCAGCCATGGGACACTAAATGCTTAAGCCCAGACTGAGCAGGTCATGAGTGCTGGAGCTCCATGGTTTCTGCAGTTCAGGGAGAAAATGCAGGAATGGGTGTGTTTGAGAGAACGGTGGGTGCCGCTGATTCATGCAATTTGTTTATTGTTTGTGTTGATTTTGCGGGCGGTGGTCTCCGCCTTTGGACTGTTTCAAGTGGACGCCCCCATGAAATTACCAGCATTTGTGGACGTATCCATGGTGACAGTCCTTGGCCTCTGCATTAACGGGTTTGAATAAAGACGCATTGCTGAGAGTCTGGCTTTCTTAGCCCAGAAGGAATGCTGGCGTTACCCCCGCCCCCCCCCGGCTTGCTGCCTGGACATTCACCCTGCGGCCGCCTGAAAAACACCTTCCACCCACTAGAACAGCCGCACCTCGCCTCTGCCTCGCCTCAGTGATTCACATTCTGTCCAGCCTACTCATCACGGCCCTTGCTGAGGCATGGAAACGACAACGGCTCATTATCTACAGTCATTATACTTTCTTACATAATGAATTGCATGAAATTATATAATTGTATAATTACACTCTCCTCTTAGTCACAGAGTGAAAGCTAAGTGTGTTCTTTTTCTCCTATTCAAGATTATCATTCATTTATCCTACTCCCCCTACAGAACCACCAAACTTCACTCCAGTGTGAGGGACAGGAATGGATAGGTGTTCAGAGAATTCAAATGAACCCCTTTCAGATACCAGAGATACCTTAGCAACCACCTAGGAAGTGTTGTGCCAGTTCACACTGAAAACCAACTAGTTCAAAGTTTAGTTAAAAAAAATAAACTAGTTAATGTTCATCGTTATTCTTTTACATTTTGAACCAAGTTTACAGCTCAAAAAATGAACTAGTTCACGTCTGTTCGTTTTTTTCCCCACATTTTCAATACAATGTCCTTCTGTTTGAACCTTGTTTAGTCTTTTCCTTCTATCTGTCATAACACAACTGTCACAGATATAAGTTACATTAAAAAACAGTTTTGAGGTTGAGAATAGATTTTGAGGTTAAGCATCGCATCATGTTATGCTGAAAGTGAGGAGGGTGCAGGTTTACTGTTTATGGAAATTTTATTCAGACAATATAATACAAAATGTAAACAAAGAATGCAACATTCAGGCAATACATTTTAAAATGCTAAAAAAAAACAGAACTAAAAGTAAACAAAACGTGTGGTTTTCCCATTTAAATCTACACCGATTCCTTCAAAAACAGACTCAAATGTTTAAACAAACTGCTTCTGTAGAGGCGTCCAAACTCGCAGCACCAACCATGCTAGACTGGAAGAGCCGATGCTTTGGGTGAATAAGTGTGAGACACTAGCTAGCCTAGTTCATTGTTAAGGTGCTGCTTTGGGATTCCCGGTGGTTGCAAAGGTGGTGTTGTGTGGTTCCAGTGGTATTCTAGTCAGTTACTAACTCCAGCATCCATCTGGAATACCATAGCGACACACCTAGGATACCATTGCAATATGGCAGCCATACCCTCCTGAGAACCAAAGAAAAAAAGTGTCTTATTTCTTTTTTTGTGTGATTTCCTGTCTATTTGGGCCTAAAAAACACCAATTTAAATTTCTTTGAATATATTTTTTATGTTAATTCGTCCACTGTAGAGGACAACAGGACGATTTCAGTGTGAAAATAAAAAACATAATTTTAACCCAAGAACACATTCGATTTGATCAAAACAATACAATTCTAGAACATCCTAGAAGATCCTCTGGATAGTCCTAGAAGATCCTCTGAATAGTCCTAGAAGATCCTCTGTATAGTTTAGCTCTGATAGTCCTGGTTTTCTTTTGGTTCTGCAGAGGAACGTCTTGCATTTGGTGCTCCTCATGTATGATTTATATGGGAAAACCACACGTTTTGTTTACTGCAGTCCTTGTTCCAGCATGCAAACCCTCACAGGACCATCACTGGGAAGCCCAGAATCTCCTCTACAGAACACTATAGGGCTTGATGGGGTCTCTGAATACTTAAGGAAGATACAGGTGAACAAAATGTCCACTATAAAGGACAGAAATGAATGGGCCTGGTCTCAGGAGGCAAGGATAACATAGCAACAATCTAGCAGGACCCTAGCAACCAACTAACAACCATCTCGCAATGTCATAGTCGTGTGTCACAGCCAGTCGTGAGTAGAGTCCTGTTCCTCAAATGTCACCCACAAGCTTCACAAACTGACATTTTTCTGTTTCAGCCTCAATAACATTCCATCAGATTTAAATCGTAATGAAGTGTCTCCTCTTCCACTCAGACACACTCTGATGAGGCCGAGCTTTAATATGTCACAGTTATCTGCAGCAGGAGAACAGGGACATGCAGACTGAACCCATTTTAAACTTTTATAATCACATACAGGGCAGATTTCACGCCGGCGCTCGGCCTCTGCTCCTCCAAGGGTGAAATTGAGTGCAGACTCTTAAACCTGTCCCACACGATTTGCCAGTTCCAGTTTAACTCTACAGATTCCACTGATGATGATAATAATAATAATAATAATAATAATAATAATAATAATAACAGGAGTGCCAGTAACACCGGCGTGGGTTTTTAAGACTGACAGTTTCTCTCTGGGTCGCTGTCAGGAGAGGCGTGTCCTCCTCGGCGAGGGGGGCGGAGCCTGAGATGAGTGTGTGGTGGAGGTGGAGGGGCCCTGGCGAGCTGGTGTGGTCAAGTCAGACTGTTGGCCGAGTTCAGTAGAGTGACCTTTCTCTCACACACACACACACACACACACACACACACACTTTCTCTCTCTCTCTCACATACACACACACACACACTCTCTCTCTCTCTCTCTCTCTCTCTCTCTCTCTCTCTCACATACACACACACACTTT
>JBBPDE010007741.1:0-11431 GCA_037974605.1 Nannopetersius ansorgii
CACACACACACACACACACACACACACACACACACACACACACACACACACACACATACACACACACACACACACACGCACACTCCTATACGAACATAAATGGCATCTTTCAGCAGGAGGTTTCGTATTGTTGCATCTTTCATGATTCTAAGAGTTATATAAGGCACTTAACAAGTGTTTTTCCATCCACATTAGATGACACAACTTGGCAGGAATGTTCCTCTATATCAGGCCTGAAGGCTTGTAACTTTTCTTTTTTTGATATCTGAAGTTCCTCAAGGTTCAGTGCACACTGTGCCAGCATTCCTGATTTTATTATGAAATCATCTCATCTGTAGAAGTAAAACACCACCAAGGATGGTACGTGTGAAAAATCAGCCAAACATCATAAACAGAATGTATACTCAGGCTTGTCTCACACTGTTTTATACTGTTACATTGTTTACACTGGTTATACTGGTTATACTTTTTTCACACTTGTATTTATATACAATGCACAGAGAGCAATGCACAGAGAGAGAACAATGCACACACTCAGGACAGGTTAAATCTCACCCTTAGCTTATTTTATACTTTTTATTTGCACTGTTTTGTTTTGTTTCCCAGTGTCTTTTGTCTGTTACAATACATGCACACTGTGGAACCTGAGCTTCGGCATTTCGTCTCTGTATACTGGATATGGTTGAGATGACAACAAAGTTACTTTGACTTTGATCAGTGGCCATGACTCTAAAAAATCTACATTTCTTCAGGAGCCCCTGGTTGGATGGAACATGGAGGGAGCAGATCTCCAAGAGAATGGCTGGTTACCACTGTGCTCTGTTCGGGTTTGGGTTCGCCCTCTAATGAGCGGTTTTATGTCACATATTCAATTTTTTCTCTCCAGTCGGGCCAAGTCAGTCATGGTTTGGGCTTCACTTTCATTCCTGTGCAAACCTCTAATCAAGCATATATTTTTATGTTTTAAATGCACATGCTCCTACCACAGATCATACAAAGCTGTTTTAATATGTAACAAGCACATCAGGGGATTCTACAGAAATCCACTATTTATTATTCTAAGGTGCTGGGTCATGGATACAGTATAAATATAATGATTTATTGTAATGAAATGATTAACTGTAGGTTTTATATTTGATTTGTAATTTTGTTTATTGATTTATTGCTTTAGTAATAAATAAGTCAAAATTAATGTAAATATAGAGCTGTTTAAATAAACGTAAACAATTTAACGTTTTTATGAGATTTTATGAGATTTTATTTATTGTAATTGGCGACGAGCCGAGGTTTGGCATGCTGAGTAACTTCTGTTCAATTTGGAAGGTATTTGCCGTACACACACAAATACTTACATAGTTTATATATAAATATATATTAATGCTGGGCAATGAATAACATTTTTATTCGTGATTAATCAGATGATATTTGTGATTAATCGCGGTTAATTACACTGTAATATGCACAATTTAATAATAAATTCAAACGTAGTGTATTGCATACTTTTAAAGTACTGCTGTATGAACTAAAGTGCAATAACACTTTAAACTAATAAGGAGCTTTTTAACACCAGTGTTCCCTTTAACACAGTCACACAGTTACCGTTAACTTAAATATTAATGTAATCAAATCAAATATGCAACAACAGCTTTTTGCCCCAGCAGAGTGTTCAGGCTTTATCTAGTCCAGAACCCCGATCAGAACATTATAACAGGCTCCTTCCGAGCAACAGCCAGTCCACACTTATAAATCTGCATTAATGTGGGATAAAATAATTGTCAGCGTTAAGTAAATAATGCATTATAATATGTGATATATGTATAGAGTATAGTGCGTAAACACAAATATCCTGTTTATATTTTTGTATTATTTGTAGTGTATCTTTTATACTGTACTGTTGTAGTACAGCTTTTATTCTATTATTCTAGTTGTGGGACTAATAAAAGTTACAAATCTTGTCTTAAATAAATGCACAGCAAGCAGAAAAGCCGATCTCTCTGACTGACAGGCACACTGCTGTCCCTGTGAAAAGGTAGTTGATGTTCTGGTACCTTCATAAGATGCTTGTTCACCCATTTTGTGAAGGTCTTTTTCTGGACTCTGTCCCGTTCATCTGTTTCAGAGAAAGAAAAAGAAAGAGAAGCATAATCATTATTCAGAGAGGATAAACCTTGGTAAAATAGTGCCATTTCTAAAAGATCAAGGATATTTTGGAGATTTGGTGTTTGGTTCTGTTCGAAAGCTGCTGCAGGAAGGGCAAGATATTATTCACATTTTTGAGTAGTAGCAAACGTCAGCACACATTTCCTTTATCATTTAACGAGTACAAATTTGAATTTGACAGAAATATTGGTTTGTGTTACATATGTGTTTATATTATTTGTGAAAAGTCTCATGATTTGTATGTTAAAAATGCAAAACATGCCAAAAATGGAGAAATCTTGTTTTTGCAAATTCAGAGATTCCTAGATCAGAGTCTTTGCTTCTGGTCTTTTGCTTACTTAACATTCAGAAAAAGACCCAAAAATACATAAATATTACTAAAAAAATGTAAATATTTTTTTTTATTTAACATTTAAATGAATATTGATGCAGATCTGGTGGCAGAAAGTACACATAATGTGTGTATGGAAAAAATGTATCAATTCTTTTTATTTTCAATGCTTTCTGTTGTCGATATAAAAATATGGTGCTATAAATAGCATAAACACATTTAATCTAGCATTCATGTTGCATGTAAAAATAAACTAGGATCTTTGGTGATTTTTGTGAAAAACTTCAAAAAATCCAATGAAGACAGTAGTACTTCTGATTATGTTTCAAAATCTGGAGTTCTCAACAAGAGCCTTGTGACGTACAATACTCTCTGATTTCATTAACATTATCTTCCTTAGGAAAGAATGTCTGACTGGCCTGACCTGCAGCCTTTAGATGGATTTAACTGGTGATGCCTGGCTTCCGACATCAAGCAGAAAGTGGCATTAGGTTGTCTAATCTCTGCTAATGATGCATGAGAATGTTCTGTTATCTTTGTTTGGACGTTTACTCAGATCAAATAGGAATACCGCGCATGAAGAGTTGATTGACTTAAGTTGATTTTATCACATTATTCACATTTTCTGGAAAAAAAGAATGCGAAAATATTACATAAAACATATTACATGTATATTATAAATATATTACAAAAATGGACATAATCTTACAGTTATATTTACAGATAAAACTGTATTTTCTATACAATAATTGAACTAACATACCTCTTTAATGCTGTAGCAGCAAGGCTAACTTTTCTAATAAGCTTTAGTGTTAAACTAAAGAAGAGAAGTTTGAATAAGTTTTTGGAAAATTGTGTAAATCCGCATATATAATATTGACCCATCAGTAAATATTGTGAAATATTGTGTGTCATAAAGTGCCCTGTATCCCGATGTATTTTTCTATGTCGCACCACCCGCATTACATTCATGTGAAAACGATGTGCATGTTTAAAATAAATGCAGTGCATCACTTCGTTCAGGCTAATATAACCTTATGTGGGTCTGGGCTCTACTCCCAACAAGCCAGTGCAAACATGTCTGCTATTGTCGGGCTGTGCCATCATATATTAGTGCAGATCTGATTAAACTGCAACATAACGTGATAAACAGATGCTTGGTGGCATAGTACAGAATCCCAGCAGTCACAGCGCTTCTGTGCTGAATGTGTTCGTACACACCTGTGGCTCTGATGTCAAAGTCAAAGTCAAAGTCAAAATCAAAGTCAAAGTCAAAGTGAACTTTATTGTCATTTCACCGTATACAAGTATACAGGGAAACGAAATGGCGAGAGCTCTGGATCAGTAGTGTATATACAAATACTTAGAAGAAATGAGATTTAGAATTTTAAAAAAATCTGAAATAATATAGACAGACAAGACAAAACATTGTACAAGACAAACAGTGCAATCAGACAGTATATATCTATGGTATGTGCAAATGGATAAGCTATATACATATACTATACATATACAGTAAAGATCTGAGTTGCCAGAACATATTTGTGCAGCAGCATGTTCCGCAGATAAGAAAAATATGGAATGAGTCGTCATAAAAAGTGCCAGTGTGCAAATACGAGAGGTGTGTATGTGTTTTTCAGTCTTTTGTTCTATGTGCAAAAATACAGTCCTTTGTGAAAGTGGCTGTGCATGTGTGTGTTAAGATGAAAACATGATGTGAGAACATGATGATATTGATGAGGGTGAAAAGGAGGAGTAGCATCGTGAAAACCTGCTTTCAGTAAACCCTCAGACCAGCAGCCCTGACTGGACAGCTCAGATCTTGTGAAATCGTCTGCAACTAAGTTAACGATTCATGAGTGCCACATTCAATCTGGACAATAAAACTTTCAGTTCCATTCTCAGATACCAACTCTTTCATGTCTTGGTGGACTGATATGTGGAAGTTTCTCTTGTGTGCAGTATTTCTGGTGGAACATTACTGTATGAAATGTGCAATTTGTCTTGGTGCATTATTATTGTTTCTGGTGCATTATTACAGTTTTTGTGTATTATATATATATATATATATATATATAGACAGGCCACACTGGGGCATAGATCTAATGATCAGTGTCAGTCAGCAACCACTGTTTCTTCAAAAACACTCAGCATATGATTAATATATTTTGGCTATCTGGGCCTGTGGGGGTTAACTGTGGGTTCACTGGGGGTTCATGCTCGGGCCAGGGGTGGTGTGATGGGCGCGTGATGGGCGCGTGATGTAGGTGAGGGGCGATGAGCTGCACCTGGGCTCATCGCCATGGCAACTCCCGGGTTTTCCGGTGCGGTATATAAGGGGAGGGGCGGTGCCTAGGAACCAGTTTGAGTTCGGGTTGGAGTTGGAGCAGTAGAGAGTGGGGAGCAAGCGAGAGAGAGAACGGGACCAGCGCGGGGGCAGAGTGCCTGCTGCTCCCATGGCTGGGGGAGATGCTGTGCTGTGTGCTTGGGTTAAATAAAAACCAAGAAAAGAAATTCGCTGAGTGTGTGTGTCGCCTTCCTCCACCGTTCGTCACAATATGATCATTATACCAACTATCCTGCAGTATAGAACTAGCTTCATCACAAACACTGTACCTGCAGGAAAAACTAAACACAGATCTGAAATCAGCATGAAAAACACAACAGAGACCGAACTTATACATGATGATTTTCACCTGTTGACTGGTGTAATCAACCATGACATGGATTTCTGATTGGCATTAAAAAGGGAAAAATGTCTAAACAAAGTGTCATTTCCGAAACCAACACACAACTTGCATGACTCTAAAGAAAGGATGTGATACATTGAGTAAAGATTCAGGTTCCCTAAAATGCTCCTCATTTTCTTCCTCTTGTACATTTATACTATTAGTACATTTGTACTATTATAGCGTGAGACACTAAAGCCACAAGAGCCTCCTCCCCATCATGGTGACCATCAAAAGAACCACGGCAGAGTTCTGTCCACAACAAAAAAAGTCTGTTTGTTCGTAAGCAGGCAGTGAGGGTCCAAACACACTGCAATGTAGAGCTGGACGATATTAGAAAAACATGCGATATACGATCGCACATTTCTTGTTGAATTGTTGAGTGTTGCGATGGCGATATCACATGCGATAAATAAGTAAAAACTTAGCCTTTATAGTGTTAATGTTTTCTGCTTTGGATTTGCTGGTAACATAAATTCCAGGTGGTACATTTGCAATATATTGTGCAGCCCTACTGAAATGCATCCAAACTGATCTCAGAGCAGTTTAGTTTTTTGCCTTGCTGTTAAAGTAATGCCATTACGTTGAGGAGAACACTGACCTAGGACCAGCACGCCCAAAGTTCCTGAGATATTGCAATGCAACTTTATGACAATCTTTTGATGCATTTTTACACATTTAATTGTGTATAAAGAATCCTTTAAAGTACTGAAATGTTCTACACCAATGAACATTTTTCTCTATAACGTTTAAGCCGAAAACCACCAAACCTCCATTATTGAAAAGAAAAGGATCAGCATTCCCAATGTTCCTGAGCACAGACACTTAAAATTCCAGGTGTGAACAGACCACAAACTTCAAAATAAGATGTTAACAAAGCCACTGGCTTTCCAAAACGTCCTAGAGAGTCTTACAAGCTAATGCCTTGAAAACAGCCTCAACAGCAAGAGCTTAAGCTTTTACAATCTGATAACTACACACTGGAGTTCAATCATTTCAAAGGAGAGACAGGTAGAAAAAAGCAACAAATTTAAAGGGCCCATATCATCAAAAAATTTAAAGGTCCTTATTATCATCACCTTATTAAAGAGGGTGATGAAGTTGTAGAGTTAAATCCATCGCCTAGTCCATAAATACAGCTTTATTATTATATTATAAGCCATTTCTAATTTACTATTTTTTGTGATGTCACAAAAAACGTCTACCTAATTAGCCTACAGCAGTTTAGCCCCATCTGGTTCCTCAGGCAAGAGTCTGCTCTATGAGGAAGGTACAACACGCGACAACCAATCGGAAAAGAGGTCATTTACATGTATCAGTCTTAAAGGCACAGTAACAAAAACACCCTGTTTGATGCAAAGGGCTAACGTGAGGCAAAAAATGGCCACGAAAAACTGATGTGGAGAACAAAACCACACAAATGTCATACGTGGACATAGAGAACTATATAAATAAAATGCAAGAAAATACAGGCTATGGATCGTTTAAGCGTTACACTTTTATGTCGTTTTGAATAAGAACTCAGTTCTGTCCATATTGCAACAGACCTCAAACATATTCTCCCTGTGTTCTAACCACCACGCTCTTCTGAAATACTTCTAAGAGCTATTTTCACTGTTAAAGTTTCTTCTTCGTCTTTTCCTTATTATTATTATTGTTATTACTTCATTCTAGGGCATCTGGCAGCCAGGGAAGGGGCAAATGAGTAATGCTGTGTTTCTTATCTATAGTATTTCTATACAGCATTTCTTTATACAGAGTATTTTCATACTGAGTTCCATTTTTCTACAGAACTTTTATTTAGATTTTATTGAATGTTCTTGTCTCTGTGTGTCTTTGTGTCTTGCAGTCAATAGCTATGTGAGCATTTTCCTCCAGGGTCATCATATTCCAAGCAGAAAGAAATGTGAAAACGTGCAATTCATCTACAAATACGGCGCTTGCAAGCACTTAAAGCATTTTGTTCATAAGCTGAAGAAGAAAGATGGTGTTCTAGACTGCTACCTTTCCTGCCATCCATGGACTTGAGCATCCCCTGGTAGTAGCTGTCTTCCGTGAAGACCCCATCACTGCCCACACTGTCAGTCGAGTAAGTCCTGAAGCACTGCTGCAGAGACATTTCTACACCGGTCCGCACTCTTTCATCAACTTTCCGCCCGAAGTGCACCTCCCGAGCCCGAGAAACAACCCCACGCAGCGGACCGAGTGGGTGTGTTCCGTGGCTGCGATTTCTGCTCTTGCTTAACTTCTCTCTTTCCCTTCCTTCACTCACTTTTCCTCCCCCTCTAATTCAGCTTCTCTGTCTTTTCCCTCCTCCTCCATGCAGTAAAAAGCTCCCCCTCCAGGCTATAAAACAAGAGGCAGTGATTCGCTGCTCTTTTTTGGGGGAAAGCGGACCTCTCTCGTCCCTCCTCCTCTCTCTCTTCCCAGGCGAGCGGGGGTAGGACGGGACTGGGGGAAGAAGGGGGCTGGAAAAGGGCCCACAAAGGGAGAGATAATGAAAGTAGACATAAAAGACCCGTTTTAAAAGCCTTCAAATTAAGCGTCTTTGAAATAGCAGACATCTTGATTTTTTTTAAACCCTTTTACGTATGTATGCAATTCATGTATGAATAAATGCAGGGGAGCACCCTGATCCTACAACACCCCTTGTCTATTTAGTTTTTTTGCTCTAATTCTAAATCTAATCCAGCTGATCACATAACTAAGTAAGCCTTGCCTAAACAAGAGTCTCACTGGGTTCATACAGAAAGCACCAATGCAAAAACCTGGCATTTTTAAAACATTTTCTTCCTAGAAGTCTGTTATGGTTTATGTACCAAAAACATGCTGAATTCAACTTTAACATGATCGTTTTTTAACCTCCCTTTTAAATAGGCTGTTCCTGTTCCAACAAAAAAAAAAAAAAAAAAATTTAAAAATAAATAAATAAATAAATAGGTTGTTTCTTTTCCTTTAAGCCTGATATATGTAAATTCTCTGTTGTCTGATTGGATGTCTGATCTGAATTTGTCCTATTGAAATAGCAGTAGCATGAATGGGCGGGGCTGCAGTTTAAATCGGTGGACATTTAAATTTGGTGACAGTTTCTGAAGTTTACCTTCCAAAATAAGTGTTTATATACTACATACATTAAAAAAAATCTCCCTGATATGGATCCTTTAAAAGTAGATGTGATGTGCCAACATCATTAAAAATCATGATACCTAATTCTCCAGCAGCACAAAGAGATTAAAGACATTAGAATCTGAAACTGAACAGAGACAGTAGTGCTGTGATTGCCCAGAACAGATTTGAGGCACTTTACCTCATAAACTATGGGCACAGCTGCACATTCAACTTCTTGCAAAACTAAGGAAGCACCCGAAAGGAATTAGGAGTGATTAAGCTTTCCTCTCCACTCAGCTTGTGACAGGAAACATAAAATCACTGGAGAAGACGTCCACCCATGTGCAGCTTGGTCAGGGAGGCCTTCTATTCCAGCTTTAGTTCTGTATGTGGCTTAGAAGACCATTAGCCACCTAATTAACCACGGGGCTGAATTATAGCTGTGTGGCTCTGAGAAAAGTGAAAGTCAGTGGAAAAAGTTGCCATGATGAGGACCACTGCTGGCGTGTTATTCATCTGGCCACCAGAGGACACTGTGGCAGGTTCTACAGAAACAAATCATTCCATCTGAGACTGTCAGCTAACAAACTCAACTGATTTTTGGTTTAATTTGTGTATTAATTAGTGTATGTTTTACAAACACAAAGTTAATATGTTTAGATGAAGAGCCACTTTTGGATATTTCAACATTTCTTTTGTGTACGAGTTTTTGTTTTGACACGCTGCTCTGCTAAACCCCTAATGCTAATATTTTTAAGCAATAAAGTTTTCTGATTTGGATTATTTATTTACCTTTACATTTTCTTTAAGGGCATTGCATTACACTGAGTTTAAAATAAAATGAAGTGTTCTGGGAACAGATTTGGGGGGCATATTTAGGGTTTACACTATAAAAAAATAGACATTTTTAGGCTTTTTTTAACTAAAACACAACGATGCAGTTTTTCACTATAAGCGGGTGCTCTTGGAACATAACTGTATTTTGATGCATTTTACACATTTAATTGCCTATGAAGAGCCTTTTAAAGTATTGAAATGTTCTGCACCAATGAACAGTTTTCCCTAGAACCAAGCGTCTAAGAGGAAAACCATCAAGGAACTATTATATAAAAGAACATTAAACACAGCAGAAAAATGCAATGTTGGGACGTTGTTTGAATTAGCTGCCACATTTACCACAAGTACACAAGGCAGCACACAGCAGTCTTTGTCTGTTTGTAGCTGAAGACATTTCACTTTGGAGAGACAGTTATGTGATCATGAGCATGCAGTTCTTCAAAGAGTCTTTCTGTCTGTGGTTTCCACCAAGGTTTTGAGATTCAATGTTTAACCAGACCCAAGGGTTTGAGTAATACTGAGCCTACTGAAGAGCGTGTGCAGACCTCGGGGCAATACATATAAACTGCTCACAGATGTAACTGGATGCAGATACCTTGTCACCCACTGACCCTCGCAGTGATCCATCAGTCCTTCTTTAGAGAGGATCATTCTTTGCATTTCAGCTCAGGGCCACAGCCTGTTTGGGCTTGAGTTGCTAGAAATGTATCTTTACTGACTGATATCTCCTCTGCAGGATTTCTGGCCAGAGACAGCATTCACAATCAAGATAAGAGGCACAAGGCTATATTTTAATCAAAAATTAAAACAGTACTGCCAAGGCTTTCACACAGAACTAGTATGGCATGGTTGCACAGATGCACCAATGTGGCCATTGTGGGCAGTATTTGAAATTTTTGTGTATGAATGTTCAGAAATATTGGTTCGAAACACTGGTTGAATCTAAACTTTGCTAAAACAATTACAGTAATCCCACAGTTGTAAGCGGATCAGGAGGCGCGGTTTCAGTCACACAGATTGTTTTTGAGAACCGAACTCAGTTTTATTTGGAAATCCCCACAATAACATGGAAACTGCAAATATCCTCTGCCTTTTTTTGCTTTTTTGTGGCAATAAATAATTTTTTTCTAGATGTATTCACACATGGGGACCTGTTCACCTCGCCGCAATGTCCCAATACTTTTGTCCTCTAATGATCCGAGTTGCATATCTCGGCAGAGAAAGCACTCAGGCACTTCATACTCCACAGTTTGGTAGATCTCTAGGAGACCTTTCCAACGAGCCCTCATTTGTATTTTTAGCCCGAGTAGATCAGGGGTTATTCTCTGAAAACCATGAGCCGGAGCGCATTCAGACACGTTCGTCTTTAAATGTGATCCTAATGTAAACTTTTTCCCTGCGACCTTCGAAGTTGCATATCTCAGTGGGGAATTTAAATTAGAATACAGGTTTACCTTTACATTTTCTTTGAGGGTAATGCATTAGACTATATTGCACTATAAAAATAGGCATTTTTAGGCTTACTGTATCTGCCTCTATCTTCATGCGTCCACAAACAACACTGTCAAGTTTGGTATTCTCCTTTCTTTAATATCCAGTTATGGACCTCAAAATTTGGGTAACACTAAACTGCGGAGTGCTGTTATTCTCCAGAATAACATTTCAGTAAAACACGAACAGAAAATTAATTGAAACATAGAGAAAATTCCTTTAAGCATGTAAATACTATATTTAAGAGACAAGAACAGTCACAAATAGTTACATAGTCAAGACATGTGAATGCAAGTGTGGGGTATGTGAGGAAGCATGTTGAGAAGGCTCCCTGGTGTCTGATGTGTGCATACCAAAGCTTTTAAGATGCACAGAACCCAGATGTGCAAAAGTATTTCAGATAATTTGCCCAATCCTCTACAGACAAATACCAACGAAAGTATTCAAAACACAACACCTCTCCAGCCACACTGGGAAGAACGCGATGTTACGGCTGGGTGTGGCAGATACCTGCAATAACACCTGGTGACAAAGCTGTTATTTGACAGATGCACAAAAGCACTACAGACCAGTCCTACAAACATTACAAACCCATTATTCATGCATGATGGCAATTGGCATAGACCAACATGAGGTTCTCAAGGAAAGCTTTGTTGCACTCTAATCTATAGGGGGTTCTCCACTGACTGGTACCAGCCCGGTTCGGTTCGGTTCTACTCTGTTCAGTTTGGTTTCGGACCTACAGTTTTCCACTACAACTGGTTGCTATAGCGAC
>JBBPDE010007750.1:0-11430 GCA_037974605.1 Nannopetersius ansorgii
GACACTTTGAGACACACAAGCAACATCTGACTGCCATCACCCCAATACAATTGCCTCCCTATCCCAAAAATGTCTGAAGTGAAACACTGTATGTGTGACATCCACCAAGTCTCTCATGATATCCCTAACTTATTGTGAGTAGTATATGATAATATCTTCTTTACTTCTAACCTTTGTCTAATGGCATTCGTTCAGTTGAGGGTCCTTGCAACATGTATGTCCAGATCAGATAACAGATTTAATCTAAACTAACTCAAAGCAATAAATAGGTGTAATCTTAAAATCACAGGGGTGATAACATTTTCCCCCAATCCATCATTCTTTTATGTTTTTGTCAGGAGGTGACTTGCCCTGTGGTTTATAAGAGACCTTCATGTATCACAAGCATTAGTAAGACGAGCTGTACCTGGCCTGAGCCAAGAAGTGGATCATTTCGTAAAGGCCCACTGGAATGACTACAGGTGATCCTGCTCGTTATCACAGCAGGCAATGCAGCCAAGGGGTAAAGTCGAAGCATAAGTAAGCACAGCTTTCGCCTGATTTACAGTGCCCTGATGTTTTTCAGGACTGTGGTGTCTGGAAACTGTTAGTGGTAGCGAAGGTATATCGCATTTTGGCATTGCAGGCCTTCCCTTTGGCTTGAACCTCATTTAAAGTCTGCTGTACACAAGCGCACTGGTTATTGCACAGCAGGGGATTTTTTTAAATATATGAAACCTGAAAGTTGGTGAAGCATTTACAATATTTTAAGTGTGGAAAAATATGACCTAAAACATCAGTCCTAAAATAGGTAAAGGGTAAAGTTGAGGTAAAGTCTGATGTACAACAACTCTAGAAATCTCCTTTGTCTGTGTTAGGAGACATTTCCATAAACAGGAGCAGACTCAGTAGATCCCTGTTCTTTAAGTAAAACCGGTCCTTCTGTCACCCCCGATTGTCGTCCCACGCAACTATAGTCCCATAGGTTCACAATCTTCTTGCCACTCACAGATATGTAATAGATTATTTATTTTCCTCAATACATAAATTGCCAAATACAATTTTTCTATTAATTCAGAGGTGCTCACAATTTAAAGGCACTATTTTGTAATCGAGGTTGTACTTGGTGTTGAAAACACCCAGTAAACCGGCACATGTGGAAGTCTCCAGACAGATTTTTCGTATATTAAATTCAGAAATCATATAATCGCTCCTTGGAGCATTTCTTATTTGGCCGGTGCTCCAGTAATCGTGAGAGTGAGAGACTTGATTCTCACTCCAGAGCTCACTGTTGCTGTAACAACAACCTGAGGCCTGTTCTCAATCTCCATGTAAACAATGAATAAAGAACAATAAAGGCTCAGGCTTCCACAAACTGAGATGAAGGCCATTAAAAGCAAACTTTCTGTAAATGCGTGAAATGATGAACAGGATCAGATTCTCCTTTAGTGCCATGGGCATTCTGGCTTGCTTCAAACCTGCTTGTTTCTGACATAACAAACTGCACTGAGCAAACAGAGGGAAACCTAGGCCTTGGCTTTTTGTAGTTGTTATGGCAGATGCACATTTCTTTATGATTTCTGCTCTTTAAGGAGGAATATGGCCCCAATTTGTTCAGTCATGGCAATTCTTGCAACCCAAACCACAAAATAAATTCCAGACCAGCTCCAAAACTATATCATTGCTTACATTTGATGGAGATTTGTAACTATTCAGGGATTATAATGCATCATTAGAAAAAGCTTAATTGGGGGAAAAACACTGTATGATCAGTATTTCTTTCATTTTGAAGGCTGATAAGACGGTAAATCAGTTTATTTCTGCTAAAAGGTGAAAGTACAAGTGCTTTCAGAAGTGCATTCTTAGATGCTTAGAAACATGCTTTGGATTGTCTTTTTTCCTTTCACTACACTTTAACTTCCTCTTTTATACTATATACTAAGCCAGTAATCCACTTTATTTTCTTTGTATTTGTGTGTTGCTTGGATGATTTCACTACCACTGTGTCTCTTACTGAATGACATTCTTTCAGCACTCCAATAGATAGATCTGCTGAAGTCCTAGATTGTAGTTGGTGACTCTAAAGACAGATACCTAATAAGCCATAATACTGACTTTTACACTTATTATATTTATTTATGTTTTAATTTATTTTTATTTATCTTTATCATTTATTCTGTTTATTACAATGCTAAAGCCAAAGAGGAATGTGAGTACAATTATTTCAAATCACTAATTGAGCACTAAAAGAACTAAGGTTTGAGAGAAAAATCATGGTTGACCCCCCCCCCCCCCCTTATATTTCCTCCCCTCCCACATTCCCTCTACAGTCTGAGCTCATGAACTTAGACAAGCATAGAAATACACAGAATAAAATGTAATGTATTGTTTATTATTTGGTGATCATGGAATTTGAGGACACCATGAGAAGTTATGATTTCACTGTCAATTTTTAGATCCTGCAACAACTTCTTTTCACATTTTGTGTGTCACATTTAAGATTAATATTGAATATTATTTTTGTAAATGAAAATGGGAGTTCTGACTTTGGAATTATTACATTTTTTCATTATGTCCTTTCTGGGATGCATGTCAGGAATATATTTTTCAAAGTGGAAAATTGGCAAATCAAAGCTGTCTCTAACAGTGTTTTGGTGTCTACAATATTTAAAAAACTGACAGAGCCAAAGAAATGGCGGTTTAGATTTATATTAGGGATGCCTGTGTGTTTCTTAAGAATATAGCACCGCAGTTTGGTTCCTAAAACAGAAGTCTGTTCTGTAATGCAAGACAATGACATCTCTGCATTCGTTACTTATTTTAGCAAGCTGTAGCCAACTTTTTTCGTAATTTTTTTTTTTGTAATTTTAAGATGTGTTTTAGGCTTTCAGGAGTAATGGCTTTACTATTTTGTTGACAGAACAATTGTTCTTTGCATACTTACATTGCATGTTAACAGTTTGTTTTATGAAGGGGTCGTTGTTGTCCCCATACCAAAATCTTCCCCACCAAACACTGAAGAACTGAGACCAGTCTCATTAACAGCTTAGCTTAAGATCATGCATGACATAATGCCAAATCTAGATTCCATGCAGTTTGACAGTGCACTGCATCTGGTTGGTTTAATAGATTCTTTGTTTTAGGCCTGTGACAGTCAGAGCTCTGTGTGCACGCTAATTACAGCTGATTTTGCCAAAGCATTGAGGCTTTGGTCCCACAACAGCAGTAGAGTACATCCTTGGCCTGGGAGTGAGGCTGGATCTGTTCCCATGGATCTGCAGCTTCACAACCGAAAGATGGGAGATTGCACCCACTGATCAGGAGTACCCCATATGTGGAGTTGCAGGTCTTATGGAAGACCTTCCAAGAAGACTGGAAGCTGATATATCTGCAAAGGGAGGGAGTAATGGTCGGGCGTCCCAAAACTTTTGTCTATATAAGTGAACGTCGATGACAGGACTCTGACCCAGACGTAGACACTCCAACAACCCTGCAGCCTTTAAAAGACCCTAAATTGTTCTGATATCTGCGTATAAGGGCATAACATTAAACTGAATGCAAATACATGGAAATGCTTTATCATCTTCTGAAGACCTCCACTGACTCTGAACAAGGGATTTCCAGGGGATTGAGTTTTTACAAAGGCCTATTGTGTAAACAGAATAGTGTATATCATTTTTATCTGCAGAGTTTTATTGGGTTTAGTTAGGCTTACTGTATATTGTTCTTATTTCTGTCTCTGTGTAGTCATAATATAAGCAATTTCCTCTGGGATCAGTAAAGTGATTCTGATTCTGATTCTGGATAACAGAGAAGATAAAGCTGGCCCTGCCCCTTTTTGTTTTTGAGTACAGAGACTTCTACCAAAAGGCAGAATATGAAATCAGGCATTAAGGTTACAAGTTAAGTCTCCTGTGATCTTAATTGCTTTCATCCCAACCTCTGATCAAAATAAAGTGTAGACCCAACCATGTTGGTACCTGGGGGTCCCAGTACAGACCACAAAACAAAACGTGAGAAATCTGTCTATCTGGCAGATATAGCAGCTACGTGCAGATGTCATCTGTGGTACAGGATCAGCCTTCTATGAGGAGCTCCTTTCTCCTCCTCACGTTTACAAAGAGAAGGTGCTCCTCACACATTTGTTCTTTGTTTCCTCCTCAAAATGATCAGGACTGTTCAAGGTGTCAGAGAGGGCTGTGGTGTCTGCAGACCTCTTGAATGCACCATCCAAGCCCCTCAGGTCCCTGGTGTAGAGCAAGAACAAGACTGTCCTTAGAGGGGCATTACAGGAGAGGTGGACCTGCTGACTCAGATAAATTGCTCCATTTTGAGGAGAAAGTCCAATAGGCACAAAATCATCAAGGTGTCCATCTGGAATTCTAGTTTATTGCAGAGCATGTGGGACTACATTCAGTTACACACACAGGTGAAATCCTACGTGTCCACTGCTTTTGCAAATGACTATTGGTGGGATGTAGCACAGTTATCACTGAATCCTCCATCTAACAGTTCTGGCTATAAGCAAACTGCAACAGACTGAGGATGTGGCATCACTAGTCTCTCCACGGATTTGATCAAAAACTGATGTTAAGTCCATGGGATAGTAGTGATTCAGCTCTACTCGATGGTCAGTCTTGGGAATACGTCTTATCTCGGAGTACGTGGTAGGAATGGAATGCTCCTGGTTAAAAAGTTGACAGGTAATGCAGATTAATTCCTCTGATCATTCTTGCACCACCATCTCTTTAATGAGATCAGGTCCTGGGGCTCTGCTTCAAATTGGCAGTTTGACACATGGGCTCCACACCTTCCCAACAGCGTCCTTTGGTTTGGGCTGTCTCCTTTTTAATACTATCTGACAGGTTTGCCCCTCTGCTCTGTCCGCTGAAGGCCCAACGTTTAGCATGAAATGTTCGTTGTACGTGAGCGCTGTGGATATTAGCACACTCTCATAGAACTGGATGGATGAAGTCAGCACTGTGACGGACAGGTGAAAACTTGCCCGTCTGTGTAAGTGAGGCAGCTCTACAGGCTCTGGGCTGCATTACTGGATGACCCCTGCCTGTTCTTCTCCCGCTTTTGTCTGGAAGTGGGCAGCAGATAAATTAAGTGTTTTCTGCAGGAATCTGAAAGCCTTTTTGATGTTGCCATAACACAAGTCCAGGTGTTTCTTGCCTTTTGTGTTACATAATGCTCATATGTGGGGAGCAGAGAATCCAATTTGTAAGAAATCAATTCCTCAAGATGATCTTGGGGGTGCCCGTGGAGGCAGTTTCTGGCTTTTTACAGTGTTGGATTGTCTACGAAGCCAAGCAGCACTAGTTGCATTGGCTGATGGTGGGATTTAAACAGCTATTACAAGTGCCTGTCCAAATTCCCTTGGTAGATGAAACGGGCCCCAGCTCTTCTTTGTAGATTCTGTCTTGCACGGAACAGCACCAGCATTCATTCAGAAACAACATAAACAACCTGTACGAACATTTTTATGTGATGAATGTTGCAGTGTAAACCCTCTGGTAACCAGGTGTATGTCAAACATGCTATACATGCCTCACTGTATTCTTTCAGAAACCAGGTTTAATTTGTTGAGGTTCAATTCATCAGTCCCATTTGTCAGTTCATACATTTGTCAGAATCATTGGGAGCAGTCGTTTTGTTTTGTGTCTGAAGTCTTTCTTCCTTCTCCACTGGCAGAGCTGGTTTCTCTTCCAGACATTGTGTTCAAGCTTGCTTTGCCTTCTGATCTCTAGTGTTATCCAGGTCTACTTTCCCCTCGCCATATTTTCTGATGTCAAAAACTGCTCCCTGTTGCAGGAGATAACAGGCCTTCCTTGCATTTTCTCCAGTGACAGTGAAATCCCCTGAGTAAAAATATTGCCTGGCACAGTTCCCTTAGTATAAGCCAGACTAAACAGCTGGAACGCATGCAGAAACGGGCTTGTAAAGTCATACACAGCTAGAGAATTTCAGGGTACACAGAAACTGAGAGCTCTCTTGTCATCAGACAATGAATACAAACAAACTGGCCATCTCAAGATAACAAACAAGATATTACCAATCCTTTATATGTGCAGGCTCTTCAGTAACAGATGACTTCATATTTTTTCTCTATTTAGGATTTGCTGTCTATAGTAGCAGCAAAAAAAAATTGGGGTTTTAATGACAGTTGTCTTTGCAAATCTTTAATAATGGCAACAAACCAGATTTAACTAACAAAGCATTCTCAATGTTCAGACTGCTATTTTCACACTACTTATTATAACAGTGGTCACTCAGAGTCAGCTTTTATACACTTAAGAGCTGTTTATGTCCAGCTGAACCGAACCAAAAATCAACTCTCCTAAATAGTCACTGGGTTGAAAGTATGGTTCTAAGAGTAAGTGTCTTTCTCCAGATGTCTCTCACACCACTCTGATAGCTTTTTGGTTTCCTCAAAATGAGTTGAACTGTTGGAGGCGCTGACTAGTGCAGTGTTGTCTGCAGAATTCTTGGCTACACCATTCACGCCCCTAAGGCCAATGGTGTAGAGTGAGAGCAGCACTGGGAAAATCACTGTCCTTTGACCTCAGTAGAACCTCTACATTATTGGACTTTATACTTTACTTTACAGTCACGTATCTCATTTATAAAAAATATTTATAAAAAAAAATCAACATTCCTATGAAACCTTTTGACATTATTTTTCAGAACATAGTTATTCAACACTGTAGGTGTTAGCAATCATGTGTGATAAACTGTGTAATATAAATACAATCCCAAACTGTGAAATTCCACGTTGGACAGGTGTGGAGAAACAGCTGCGAGCTACATTTCTATCAGACAGATAAAGGGAGCTCACTTTTGATTAATCATTCAAAGCAGTTTGCCTGTCAGGTGAGAAATGTGAGGGAAGAATAAATGAAAGTTACAGAAAGACACTACATGATGCCTTGTTGAAACATCCTATTGTTGGAACTTCTTGTTTTAAATTAAACAAACAGGACCAAAAGTGAACTTGGAGCAAAGTTTAAGCAAATAACAACAGACAATAGTTCTACAATGTTGCAACACCATCCTAGACTCCCTATGCAATACTTGATGTTGATGCTAAAGGTCCGTTTCTCTGCTGTGATTGCCAGTTGCCCACTTCTTGTTCCATTCTACATCTGAAGACTGTCATTTACCGTAATCAGCTGGTTCCATCTTCCATCTGCTGGAATATGATAAAGCCATTAGGTTCAACAGCTCTCTTATTTTGAACAATTTCTCATCACTGGTCAGGTGCTACTAAAGCTTCTTACACCCAGATCATAAGAATAAACAACATATGTTGGCATTAATGAGCTACAAAGTCTAAAACTAAATACAGGCATTTCTATATACAGTGTAAAATAAAAAAATATAATTTTATGATGCACAGATCTGCTCCTGGTACCCGCGACCCTAGTGAGGATTAAGTGGTTACAGAAAATGTATGAATGAATGAATGAATGCACAGATCCATTGAAAGGCTATACAATGGATCTGTGCAACGTTAATGCATTTTGTAGGTCTAGGTGTGGTGAATTTATGGCCTGTAGTGGTAGGCACTGATATTGATCAATAGTATTCAACGTTGTCACAACATTTTGCCAAGGGAAGGCGGCTCAGATGCAGGTCTCCATTTCTGTAGAGACTTTCTTTATTTGCAAAAGGGTGAAACAAAAAGGCACGAGCGCCTATACCCAACAAACGAACACACTGGATCATTAAACAGGAAGTCTTACTAACCTAAGGGTTACAGTGACAGTGGACCAACACTAAATGGCTCCCAACGATATCTTCTGAGGTTTATGAAACCTTTGGACCGGACACTAAACGGTGGGGACAAGAGATGGAGTGTGATGACTTCAAAAGGACATAATCCATGTTTCTGGTTGTGTGTTGCTTGGATGCTGCAGAGCACAGTGGGTAGGGCCTTGAGCCAAGAGATTCCTTCCTGGAGGAGTCTGGACAGATTGATTGTCCATTGATGACACACTTTATCCTCTGTGTCAGATCTGAAGCTTGTTGTCTGTAACGACAATGTAATGATCCCATTTCTTGTTTAGATGAGGTTGTGTATCCTGCCCTTCGCCATATATTTGTGTTCAGTTCAGATTTGTTCTACTTTTGTTTTAAAAATGCAGTTTTTAAAGGAATGCCAGTGTCAAAATGATCTCAGTATCATTGCTCATATCAGTTGTTAAAATTAACATGTTCCAGCCAAATCAGCTTAAAGCATATTCTTTATATTATGCAGCACTCTTCTGCTTGTTGCATCCATTAGGTTACTTTTGACTTCTGCAGATTCAAATAACAAGGTTTATCCAGCATCCCATCCTGTGTCAACATTGTTTTGAGACTCAGCTACCTTTGCCCTCTCATTTTAAGTCATTTTTTTATTTAATTGATGCCACTTACAGTTAAATTTAGGGTCATAGAATCATCCAGTTGACTGTTCATTTTCCATAAGCCTCCAAGAGCTCATGCCTTGCATGGCTGTTTATATTCACCTGATGATCACTTAGACAATTTATGATTTTCCTCTGGCGAGGCTGGTTGACAAGGCTTACATCGGAGGTATCTTTCAACCTTCTTTGTTGCAATAAAAATCCATCTCTGGCCATAACTCTTCTTTACTTTGGACTTCCACTTCAGTTTCATTGGTTTGTTTTAAGGTTCCATTACTTTGTTAACACAAGGCACTTCAATGCTTTAAAAAAAATTAGATTTTTTTTGTTTTATTTTGTGTGTTTTATTCAACTTAGGAAATCTCTAGGTGTTCCGGGTCAAAAATGACCAGTCATTAGAAATGAATTAGTAAAACTACGACTGGTGTATAAAATAGAGTTTAAGAACATTCTCACATCCCACCATGCTGGTGCCTTTGAACACACACACACCGACACACCTTATGTTCCCTTTTCCCCCACAGGAACCTATCTCTAATTCAACTTTTACTCCATGGGAACCACACCTGTTGACAATTCATTTAAATAAAAATGCAAAATTCCTGAAGAAATTTTGAGATGGTCCTGTTGCCCAAAATCTCCATAGCAACCGCTTCCATCACCTGAGCAACCAGGGTGTTCTACACCATAGCAACTACCGGGAAACTATATAGCAACCACCTCCTACACCATATCAAACACCTAGCAACACTCTAGCAACCACTTGGTATACCATGGCAAAAATCCAGAAACGTTTTAGCAACAACTGCCTACAAATAGAAGCTGCCTAGAAACTACTTAGCAACCAAATCCTACACTGCAGAAAGCACCTAACAATATCCTTGCAACCACTTTGTATATCAGAATCAGAAAACTTTATTGATCATTTATTGAACTTTATTGAAGGAAATTCATCCAACAAACTGTGGCATTCTTGTTCTTTAGCTCTTTGAATGGATAGAGTTGTTCTGGCTTCCCTACTTTAGCGTCCCAAGAGGCTGCTTCTTTTTCAGTCTTCAGGGATTAAGTTTGCCCATTTTTGATTTTCAGCTAAGACTCTTAATTCTCTTCTTGTCAGTCTCAGTCATTTCCAGATGTTTTCAAATTAACTTGCACAAAACAGACCATCTGTCTCATCTGCTGCTGGCAAACAAAGGCTGTGTCTTTAATCAGGCCTTTTTGATGTCATGAAAGTTCAGAGTTGGTCCTCTGAGGGTTTAATGTTGTACTTCCATTGGATGCCGCTAATCCAAGTATTTTTTCCAGTAATGAATCAATTAAGGCTGTCCAGCTTCTGATTGAGTGTTATGTTTGGAGGAGCTTTGCCGTGACGCTCTGGTTTCAATGGTTCAGCTTCATGAACACAAATATACACAGCCAAACTCAGCAGGCATGGCAGCAGATTGACTCAGAGAGCTGATGTTAGTGGAGTTAGTGTCCATATACAGTACACTGCTATCTTTACTTAGAAGAAAATTAAATGCAAAAGAATATAAGATATCTAAAGAATAGAGGTTATCTACAGGAAACCAAAATGAATGTAATTAATGTGTTAACGAGAAGAGATTACAAAATCTGTTGCCTGTTTGTCAAAATACAAAATAGGCAACAACCAGGAATACTTTGAGACATGCAAAGGGATTATAAAAACTCTTTCAAAATACAAAAATAGTTGTTGACTGCCTAGACAGATCACCATTTCCAGCTCTTACCCAGAATGGTAAAGGGGGCAATTTGGCAGACGCCCTTATCAAGAGCGACTTACAATCATTAGATTCAGGGACAGTCCTGCTTGAGTTTTAAGTGACTTGCTCAAGGACACAATGGTAGCAAGTGGGGTTTGAACCACCAACTTTGTGGTTATCAGGTTCACAGGCAAAGGTTTTACCCACTTAGCTACTACCACCTTAGAAGGCTTGTCATATAACATTTTACTAGGGATGCACCAAAATGATTTTTTGGGACCGAAACCGAAAACCGAAAATGAGGAAACACTTGGCCCAAAAACCAACACCGAAACACAGAAACACTGAATAAAATTATTATTATTAAATTATTAAAAGAATCAGTTACAAAACTATGAAATATGTATTTATCATTCAAATACACAATATAAAATACAATTTTAAATAAAATATTTCACTTGGCCCCACACATTAATAGCCTAAAAGCAAGATAACTGAAATATTATACAATTAAACATCTCCTCTCATATAAAACAAGTATTCAAGTCCTTTTAACATTCTGAACGAAGTGCATGAACAAAGTGGTACCCGGTACCATTCTTGGTACCACCTTGGCCGAGGTTGTAAGCATGCTGAACCGATATTAAATGATAACGTGTACATATTGGAGGTTACTGATTGGTGGTCGCTATAGTTACGTAAGTGTTGTTGACTGAATGTTAGCATTCAGTCATTAGCATTAGCCAACGCTAATGTTGCTTGTTTAAGCCTTGTCTGGTAAACCAGTTGTCTCCGTTTTGTGGCAAACAGCCACAAACCAAGGTTAAGAAATAACGTTCCACTGATTTCATCCATCACATAGCCACATTACTTCAGGCATCAACTTCAAAATCAATGTTTCTAACTTTGCTTAGATCATTCAATTATTTAAAACTCCATATGGAAGTCAATATATCTGAATGCAGTGTTATTAAATTCACATTTGGTGTAATTGTCAAAAAGTAATGGGAGCGCTGGGTGTCGGTTGGTTTTCCCGGGGGTCAGGCGTCCCATTACTTTTGTTCATTGTGGCTGCGTCCGAAATCGCATACTTCCCCACTATATATTATGTGAAAACTGTACGTGAGGCGAGTAGTACGTCCGAATTCATAGTATTCGAAAAACAGTAGGTGAGAAGTTCCCGGATGACCTACTGCCTCCGGTCGAATTCTGTAGTAGGTATTTGATGGTATGTCTATGGCTGCGTCCGAAATCGCATACTACATACTACGTACTACATTTTGAATTAGTACGTACTGCTCTACCGTTAAAAT
>JBBPDE010007786.1:0-11429 GCA_037974605.1 Nannopetersius ansorgii
GTGTTTGTGTGGGGGTGGGTGTGTGTGTGTGTGTGTGTGTGTGTGTGTGTGTGTGTGTGTGTGTGTGCGCGCGCGCCTCTGGAGCCTTGGCTGTCTTTATGCCACACCAGTCAGCTGATTCATCCTGTGACTAGAATGTTTTAATTATTTATTTCTGTTCATTTCACTCAGGGTATGAGAACATTCATCTTCATTTTGAAAAAGAATGAGGAGTGTTATGGATTTTTTTTTAGCTTTACTTTGTAGACGTTTTTTTTTCAAGGGTACAAATGAATTATTTTTAGTGTTTGCAGTCTGGTAGTAAATGTGGAATTCTCTCTGGTCATATTTTGCAAGTAAAGGCTTTGAAATTGCACTTATTTCCAAAAAAGTATCAAGTTGCTCTCTGTTTTTAAGAAGACTCAAGGTGGATGCAAAGTGTCAGCTCCAACAGGCAAGTTGTCTGAAGAAGCAGATGAAGTTCAGCAGTGTGATATTCAAGCCCTGGGAGAGGAAGAAGGATACGAGGCTGATAGCGAAAGCAACCCAGAGGATTCTGTCCCGCGTGAAGAAGGTTCTACAGCACCCTCTCACACACACACACACACACACACACACACACACTGGATATATTGAATATTATTCTATTATCTCTCTCTCTCTCTCTTTGTTCTTTGTTCCTCTTCAGTTTTGTTTTGAATCAAGTGTGGCAACAGTGAATTTGATTTCAGGATATAAAGCCAAGTCTTTTGCAGTCAATAAATGAAAATAACTATATTGCCATTCCATTTATTGACTGTAATTGCTTGGCTGCCTTTTTCAACTTTAATTTTATTCATTAGCACATGTTTAAGATCAGCCTGATATCAAAACTGACCTTTTTGTTATTAGTTTTTGGTAACGTGAGGCATGGTTCATCATGTAGTGCAAAATAAGAAACGTATCTGTTTTTCAGGGGTCTTCCTTACAGTGGATTGTTTTCTTGCCACTAGAATGTTATATTTTAACAATAACCAATATTTTTATTCTATCATTCCCAACCCTCATCAAACCAGAGATCATACATGATTTTATATGGAAATGCATCACATTTTGGAAAGAGATTGAGGTGCTGCACTGAACACTAACCTTTGTACTAATGTAAAACTATAAGAGTGACTTACAGGATAAGTTTTTAGCACTGTTCTCCTGTAGTCTCAGTACAGCAAGCATGTACAACTGTATAACTGTATAAAATAGAAAATAAATTGGCCAAATTATTTAAAATATATAATTAATTATAATGTAAATAATTAAACAATATGCATCATTTGAAATTCATAAACAAGTTGATTTATATAGTGCAATAAACATCTTCCATTACTCTATAAATCCTCTGCCCTTTTGCCTGTTAAGGCTACCTATATGGAAAGCGGTGCTCTGAGTTATTCTTACTGTAAAGACAGTAAAATAGAATTGGACCTGTAGTGGTAGAAGCTACACATAACTACAAAATGCTGTTTATAAGCCGTCCATAATACAGGGGGTTCACAGGTTACAAAATTCTTGACATACAACATTTCGAGTTAACGACGCTCATTCCCACTCCCACTCGGCTTACACCGTTAGCATCGTATTAACGGGGGTGAACTAGTTTGGTTGGGCACGGCGGAAGAATACACAGTAATGTGGTGTAGAATTGAGGGAGTTTTCCTTTTCCTTTTTCTGTGACTTAGTTGTGTTTTTGTGATTTTACAACTCTGTTAGGATAGGTAAGTGACTTAAGTTAGGGTGTGTTTCGACTAACACCAAAATTTGGTCTACATCGCTGTCAAAGGAATTGATTTATGTTGTAACTCGAGGACTTGAAAATCCTAGCAGTAAAAATGATCTTTGTTATTGTTGGTGAATAAAACCTTGCAAATGGAATGATGAACATTAAAGAGTGATGTATGATAAGTGGTACATGCTCATGTTTAAGCCTAAATCACTTTAAATGTGTGTTGCGGCAGGTTTGACATTGACAGTCTGATTTTATTATTTTTTTATATGTATGATACATCTACAGGCTTTGGCACATGTGTTTGAAGTCAGGACATTGCCATATGGTGGATTTCCCTGGGAGCATGGCACAATTTTAGGCATTATGTTGTGGGATTTTGAATGTCTCGAGCAGTTCTATTAAAAATATATTCCATATTTAGAAATGTACAGTAAATTGGTAACACTTTCTTTTGTCAGTTTTGATGGCATTTCACATCAGTACATTTTATGTCCTCTGAAAACTACAAGACACAAACATTTATAATAGCTTAGCTAAACAATCGTCAGTTAAGTGCTAACGGTGAATTTTGATTGGGTTCAGACTAGAGTGCATTTTTACATTCTTACAAGTGCATAGAAAATATCCTGCTTGTCCATTGGTTCATTTGATCCTCGGTATGAAATGTAGTTATGTAGCAGAGAGCTCAAGCAGTCTGTGATCCTGATCTGTGGTCACATGGAATGCAGAATCCTCTCTTTGCTTGAGAATGCGGTCATTGTTTCCGAATTGGCTGTGATGTAAGACTGTAGTCCATGGCCTTATGAGCCACGTCTTGTGACTACACATTCCCACATGTGCACAAATGAAATGTCTTATTAATTTTTCTCTATTTCAGTAATGTTTATTTGCTTTCCTTAGGTTTATTGAGTTTAAAGCACAATAGAGGAGAATCAAGTGTGTAATGATGGCATATTTCCCAAAACAAAAGTGGCTGTTTGAGTGATTGTATGCTATAATGTGTGTGACCTAATGTATCTGTTTTTTAGTTTGACTCAGAGAGCAAATTTTTGCCTCGAAATGAATCAATAATTGACTGTTAGTAGCCTTTTGATGTTTGTTCTGATATGTGTTTGAAGCTAGATTATCTGTGATCTATGTCAACACTGCACTGTGCAATATTTCTCAACTGTGAAATTTGATAAGGAAAGGTTGAGTAAAGGATGAATGGAAAGAGTTGTCAGGCTGTTTGACCACATGGAGAACCTTTTCAAATCACTATAAACAGGAAAGTAAATATAGGCTTTTGACTGACCTCTTGCAAAGGCATCATTTTAGATTTACTGAGCGTAAATGTACATTGAAAGACTTTTTGTGGGTGCTTGTCTAGAAATATTTTAATTTTAAGAACATATTTATTTGCAACAAAATCAAAAATACTGTTTGGAAAAAAGCACTGAAAAAATGCATAAAAATTGCATAAGCATTCCATCCCTTAAGCGTAATACTTGGTAGGCCTAGCTTTTGCTACATTATGTCTGTAGAGATAAGTGTATGCCAACATTTTCACACTGTTTGAGAGGGATTTTTGCCTGGCAGATTAACTAACTAGTCGGATGATTTTTGTATACCACAGTGTTCAAAGATTCTCCACTAGATTGATTTTACTCTTTTGTTGTTCAGTCTCTGTTGCTTGGGATAATTGTCCTGCTGTAATGTGATGTTTCCGCCAGATGCTTCTGGCAGATTTTCTCCAGGTTTAGTTGAATGACATTTGAAGACAACAATGTTCTAATAGTGCCACAAATTCTCAGTTGTATTGACTTTAACTTGGCCATTATTGAAAATTCACCTTTTTTCCTATTCAGCTGCTGTTTCTTTGGCTATGTGTTTGGGATAGTTGTCCAGTTTAAATGTTAAGTTTCCCCTCGGGGCTGCTGCATCTTCACTCCATTCTTAGACACTGAACTTCTTTAAAATTATTGTTGGCCTCTGTGTAGCTTCTCTTTGTTCTTGTTTTGAATTTTGAGTGGCATAATGCAGCTTAACTGGGATGTCCAATGCTTTATGTATTTTGCCAAATTTTTTCAGTATAAATTGGGCCTAATCTTGGATCCCCAGCATGTCATTTCCAGAAATTCTCTCTGTTCAAGTCAGAGAAACTTGTCATTTCCTTTGAAAAATTATGCTTTAAAGGACAAAATTTTTATTTGGTAATTAGATGAAAGACTAAAGCCAACAACTGTGTTAAAATAACAGGTTTCCCAAGCGAGTCACCAAGATTTTGGAGTACGTTTGCATGGTTGCATTGATATAATTCTTTTTTTTTTCTTGGTAACAAAGATTTTGCTAGTGTTGAACTAGGTGTAGTCTACATCACAGCCTGCATCTTTTGTGCCAATGTAGAGCCTATTTCCCTCATTCACACATAACAGGCTGTGGGACTGTAAATCACACATGCTCATCAGAATATTTGGACCATGCCCAGACAGCTTTCAGATATATTATATGGCCAGAAGTATATGGGCATCTGACCAAAACACGTGTTTGAATTTGTTGGACATGCTTTTTCATGGGCATTAACATGCTGCAGCAGGGTGTTTCCCAAACTGTTGCCACAAAGTTGGGGACATTTATTGTCTGGAATATTTTTCGTATGCTGTAGCATTAACATGACCCTTTCCTGGAACCAAGAAGGCCTAACCCCAAACCTGAAAATCAGACCCAGAGAATTAAAACTCCTCCACCATACATACAGCGTTATGGTATTATTTCTCTTAATCTCCATACTATCGATACTTGTTTGCCAGCCGCCTGGCTGAAACCCCGCCCCCAGAGCTCACCTTGTTCAATCTGCTGGCTACGAAGGGTGTACTCAATGAGCAGCTGTGTCCGCTTGGTGTCCAAATTCAAAGTATTGCTATCAAGTCAAACATTTCCAACCCAATGGTGTCCCAGAGCTTAGTACTGGGGCCCCTACTCTTTCCAATTTACACCACCTCCTGAATGCCTCCTGAATTCTCAGATTTTATCTTTTATAACTGAACAGTGTTGCCTTAGTTTTTAAGAACTGCTTTCTTCTAATTTCCAAATAAAAATATTGTCCTTTTAAAGTATCTTTTTTTTTTAAAGGAAATGACAATACATCAATACAAGAGAAATTATGCAGTGTTTACAGAACTTAAAGAATTCATAAATACAAATCTCTACTCAAACAAAATGGCAATAATTACCTTTCATGTGCTTCTAGAAGTATTTTGTCATCTAAATGGTCATGTTGCAAGAGCTGAGTGTTGATTACAGCAGTGTTTTTTTTCTTAATACTTTTCGTTGTTATAAACATTTGATTCAGGTGATCAGCTAATCAGCAGAATGAGGTGTTCTCTGTAGGAATTTAGCAGACACTGGCATGGAATGGGTGTCATACTCAGAGATGCTGATTTAAAAATAAATCTATAGACATATCTATCGCATCACTTTATTAAGTTACAAACAACATACAAACCACATACACGCCATGTATCTGATGCAAGATACCCAGTTCAAAGGCTTTTTTTTTTTCGCACCCCTGAAAAAATGTACAATGTATTATTTCTTTTTAACTCAATAAAATGCCTTTTTTTGTTATAATATAGAACAGTAGTTCTCAAGCAGATCCTCAGAGACCCCCATTTTTTAGTTCTCTTTGTGTGTGGACAGTTTAAGAGTTCCTGAAAAACATTTTGAGATCTTCCAAGAATGTCCCTGAGGCTTCCATAGACTTAAAATATTTTTTTTTAATATTATGTATTTTGCAGCATTTATGCAGTCCTGTTTCTGTTTCAGGTGTGAAGGTGGAGGTGGCAGCATCACAGTTAGAATGTACATTTGGGCCTGCCAGTGTTACTCAAGGCCGTGGCCAAGGCCTCTTACTCTTCCCAGAGATCTGCCTTATGGAGCTGCAGCTGCTGGCCAGCAGCTCACCAGACCTAGATGTACTGGGCCATATCCTGACAAGTCTGCTAGAAGCCATTCGAGGCCACCGTTGTAACGCAACAATGATATACCAGCAGGTGTGACTCTTATGACCTTATATACATTTTATACATATCAAGAATGGATACTTGTACTATTTTTCAAAGAATGTTAATGGAAGAGTCACTTATGAAATTGATAGCACCTCTACAGCACATATTAGAGGTTTGCTGTCCAGTCAAGAAAGGAAAACAATATGTTCTTTGGACAAGTGCCTTGAATCTACTTTCACTACTGCTATCCAGCTATTCTGCTAAATATGAAAAGGTTTAGTACAGTAAACCTGATAATTCCTGATTTAGGAGTGACTATGTGGGTTTAATTCATTAGTCAGATTAAACGTTTTAACCTGCATCTACATACATTTCATGGATTTACTTGTTTTAGCATGCAACAAAAGTATTGTTATAAAGGTAGTGGTTTCATATCAGGTATTACATGGTGATCCAGTACCTTTAAAAGAAATGTCCTTTAATACAGAAGTTAGTGTACAACTTAAATTTGCTTGTTTTCTGGCAAATGTATTGTTCTGAAACTGCCGAATAAGTGTGATGTTTAAGTGTAATGTGCAAATGAGTCAGAGTCATGAACTGTAGAGTTTCACTGCAACTCTTCCTTTCTCTGTAGGGAGGTGTGAAAAGCATTCTGACTGGCTTTCAGAACATTCTCGGCCAATCAGATCCTTCCTATAAAGGTGTGTATTAATGCACTTCTGCCACCTCTTACTCTTTCAGTTAGCTTTTGGCACAGCTGAAGGCACATTTATCGGAATACTTCCCAGTACAAGTTATGGGAAATTATATAAATGAATTAACTGCTTGTTTGATGACATTTTGTTTTACAGTGTTTGCTGGGTTTTGGTCAATTTACAAAATTCTATGTGCAGTGAACAGAGTTCTGTGATTATGTCATGAATAAAAAAGTACAATGGCTGGTTATGTGCATCTGAGAAGCTTTCGTAGATTTGGGCAGAATACTCTGGAAAAAGTAATGATGGCTAAATACTGAATGGACATTCCTAAGTATTCAGTAACATGTTCCATTATTATATATTAAGTCATGTTTTCAGAATACACGTTGGAAGTCCAAGTCACACAGGAAATATGCCCCCAAAACACTTTAATTTCATTTAAAACTCAGCTTAGTACATTACCCTTAAAAAAATTATATAGGTAAACACGGGAAACTGTTGTTGCTGGACTGCATCTGCCAGAAAATGTATACAGTTATAATGTATATAGAACTATTTATGTAAAACAAAATTGGGAAACTTTTCTTAATTTAGCAGTAAAATGCATGAAAAATTATACATTGTCACAAAAAAGCAAAAAAAAAAATGCAAGGGATATTTGTGGTTTCAAAAAAAAACCCAAACAACAAATCTGCGAATGACTGAGTCCGTGAACCACGACTTTGTGGAGCTCAGCTGTACAATTAAAAAAAAAAAAGATACACACCCAAGTTCCACACTCATATCTTATCTGAAGCAGGGTCTGACAGTTGTAGACAAGTTTACCAGCTGTTCAGATGTGCATTTTCAAAGTTTTGGTGTAAAGTGGAATGAGAAATACACTTGCACACCAGCACTGGACACATATTTTTGAACTTCAGATTTTTTAAATGAATATTTGTATGTGCGGTGTGTTATGTTATGTATTGTGTGCTATGTGGATGTGATAAATGCTTAACTGTTTTTCACAGAGTGCCAGACAGTACTTGTGGAACTGCTAGTTGCCATGGTAAGCAACAGGATAACAGCAGAGGAGCTGGCTTTATTGATTCGCCTCTTCTTGGACAAGACTCCTCCCATTGTAAGTGCCAGTAAACCATTATAATGGCAAAATCAGAGTACCAGAGAGAATATTTGGTGTTTTAAACACAAAGTTATTTTCTGTAACAAGCTGGAATTTACTTGTGTCAGAAACGTGGTGGTTGTTTTTTAATTCTATGCTCATCCTGCTTGGTCTCAGTGCTATGGAAATGAGAGATTAATTTTCTAATTGGAAATGTAGATGTCTTTATGGGCATAGAATTTTCCTTTGTCAGCTTGCTTAACTCTGAAGTTATTTTCTTGCAATGAACTGTTATTTACTTAACCTACGACATGATTTCACTGCTGTATGATTTTTCATTGTAGTTGGGTTTCACACATTTCTTGTAATTTTCTATGTTCACTAGGAGATCTTGTTGAAGGGTATTCTCCATATGATAGAAGCTAACACCGATACAGAGCCTCTGTACTACCTATCCTTCCCCATTCTTCTGGGTGTCAGTGCCCAGGGAACTAGCTCCTCTGTGGGGCTGAGGACTAACTTGGCAACTGGAGCTAGAACAGGAGTGGGTATGCTTTGGAGGGGCAAGCAGTCCCCAGGCCGCGGTGAAGGTGACAGGCGGCCAGGGCGCTTGTACGCTTCCCCCTGGAACATCGCTCCTCTCCATTTTCCCCTGGTGGGACAGAATTGTTGGCCACATATGGCCAGTGGCTTCAGTGCCTCACTCTGGGTACGGACTGTCAAGACAGAGGATGAAGAGGGGTCATCACACCGAGGTAAGAGGAACCTTCAGTAGCTGCCTGTTTCCAGCAAAATAAAGATCTGACCAGGGCCTTATTTGTAACAGAGAGTGCTTGCAGATTTTATACTTTTGACTAGGGCTACCCCAAATGGACAGAATGTTAGTATTGTGATTATACTGCTATAAATTGCAATTGCAATACCTTTCGATATGTTAAAGGTCTGTATCATCACTTTTCTGGAATTAAATGTATGTAAATATTTGCTACCTCATCCAAACTGGAAATTCACCTGCAAAAACAGCCTGGTTTTGTGATGGCAAAAACACACGTATTACTATGTTTATTCTCTGAATTTTCTATCAGTGAGTGTAGGCCTCCCTGTTCATGCTGAAGTCTTAAGAGTGTTTCAGCCTCATGCTGTGTTTCGAATGATCTGCATTACAAGACAGTCAGTCAAAGAAGTCGGTTACTTATATCAGACTTAAACAGAAACAAACACAACCTGATTAATTTTATCATTAAAAAATGTCAGGTAAGATTGAATTAGGAAATCGGTTTGGTACACAAATCCAAAACAAAACACTAGATATAAAAACGAAGGAAAATATAAAATACAGACTCTATTTAAAAAAAAAAATAGTGCCTTAGACAGTGCTTTTAAAGACAAAATATTTATTGTTGCATTGCATCTTGGATCAGCATCTTGATTTATCCGAACACCCAGTAACTTACCTGGAGGTGTAATTAGTTACCCTAATTAACTAGTTACTTACAGCAATTAGTTACCCACAGCAATTGTTTAGAGTGCTATTTGCATATTTCAGCCTTCTGCAGTATCAGTATTGCAGAGACGGATATCACAGTAATGATTAACAGTCACTATGTTGTGCATCCCAACTGTTCCCCTTAATTGCCCTTAATTGCCCTTTTTAGCCTGTACAGTGAATCTCACTGTACTCTGAGATTCACAATGAAATTTACAGTGGTACATTTTCTTTGCTTTTAATTGTGAGTACATTATTAATTACGCACATTCCAGATAAGGAGTTAAAATGGGTGGATCGGCATGGTGCCTCTCATCTGATGGAACGGCAACAGGAGAAGGGCCTCCTTCATGTACTCTCTCTGGGCTCTAAAGCTCTAATGCTGCAAGTGTGGGCAGACATTTCTACTGGAGCTTGCACCTTCAGGTAGGAATCATATCTTAAAATGTTTTCATTTATCTACTTCTGTGCCTTTATTCTGTTAAGTTGCTTTATAAATTAAAAACAAATAAAATAAAAACTGTGTATGAATTTGCGTAATAAGCCATGCTACTGGTGTGATTCTAAATGTATGCCTCAAGGATCTGCATTGATCCAAATGATGAAACGAAGGCTGGTCTGCTGGCCCAGGCCGAGTCTGGTGAGGGTATGTTGCTTGCAGGCCAATGGCAACACTTGGCTCTTACCTATACACAACAGCCTGAGGGCAAGAAGAACATCCATGGCCGTCTTGTGCTCTGGGTGTGTGGCATCAAGTAAGTCAGTTGTGACATTACACTTACTAGTTAATTTTGGTGATCAGCAAAGCAAACTATATTCCGTGTGGTTTTCTGAAGGTTTGTTCAGTTTTAGTCATGCCATTAGGAATGGGCAATACTGCAAAAAACTGAAAATGCTTATAGAAAATTTCACAATATGCAGTGTACTATATTTTTCAAAGAATACTGATCTGTGATTCCACATTTAAGAGGAAAGGAAATAACTTTAGCTAATATTCATTTAGGAGTTTTTGTTAAGTGTGGTATACACTTGAGCATCAGGTTTATTCAGTTTAGTAAATATTTGTGTAACACTGACAGTCTGCAGTATACTCCAGTAAACTCTATCTGTGCCACCACCAGGAAGTGTGAGGTCTCGCTAAACTACACCCTCCCCAGGAAGTCCAGTCTGTCATCTGATAGTAACAAGACATTCTGTATGCTGGGCCACTGTCTATCCTCCTTAGAAGAGCGACCTCAGCCTGTGACTTCTCACTTGGACATCGGGACCTTGCTTCTGTTTAATGGTAGGACCACACTATCTCATATGCTTAACCAAATAATTGAACAGCAGTTCTCAAAACTTTTAAAGTCTAAGGCCTCCTCTGTAGATACCTATGAGAATTTTGTCCATTTAGCTAGCTTACCCTGCAGCTATCACTGTTTTTATACAAGGGATATGTAGATGTACTGTTACATTACAGAAACTGTTAATTGAATGGCTGTGAATTGTGATTGTCACGCTCAGGTATGGTTTGCTGTTTTGGTTCTCTTTGTTGTGTGGAGTTGATTTTGTTTTTCACATGCTAACAGTGGTTTTGGGGTGTGTTGCTGAAAGCTCTTTTACATTAGTGTGAAGCCTTTACTAATTGAGTCTTTGCAAATGTGGTTTAGTAGCTGTACTTAGTAGCTGTAAACCACATACACACACACACACACACACACACACACACACACACACACCACAAAACAGCCACCTCCCCCTGCCTCCTACTCCTACCAGTTAAATACTCTTTTCATATCACACATTCTATATAACACACAACACTCTCTGTCATGGTTTTTATGCTGCTACAAACTGCACAGTCATATTTATTTAAATTTCACATTTATTTATTGATGTCCTGCATTCTCTTGCACATTTACACTCTTGCACATCTCTGCTGCTAAACTACAGTACTGGTCAAATACTGTACTAATCTTCAATGTAGCCATTGTCATTTGCACTGTACATTGTCTTGTCCTGTCTCGTTTAGGGGTGTTGTTGCTCTTGTTCGGTTCTGTTCTGCTCTTGTGTTGCACCATAGTCCTGGAGGAACGTTGTTTTCATTTTTACTATGTACTGTATATATGGTAGAAATGACAATAAAATCTACTTGACTTGGCTTGACTCAACTTGTACTGTCAGTGGTTTGGTGTAATGTTGTTTTTCCTGCACTATGATGTTTAAGCAGATGGTGCTTCTGTTTTTGTTCTTGTTGTTGTTAATGTAAAGGAGTCAGTCATTGTTGGTAGCCTGTGTGCTATGCTTATACGACAAACGTAACAGCTTTCAAAAGTCAATCTCAGATTTCTGAGCTTGGATTTTGAGTGGCTTGGCATAATTCTGAAAATAGTCCAGTTACAACTGCTTTTGCCGATGCAGCACAGCACACGGC
>JBBPDE010007805.1:0-11429 GCA_037974605.1 Nannopetersius ansorgii
ACCCACTTGGCTGTCTGGGGTAAAATGCACCCTAGAAAAAAGCAGAGGACGATTACATCCTTTTTTCAAACACAGTGCGAGTTATACTGGCATGTTCCTCAAATTGCCACTTTGGTGCTGTAAAATGCCCATTGTTCTTCTATTTAGGATATATTATACTCTATGAACACCCTTGGGTCACATCACCATACTGAGACCCCCCCTCCACCCCCCCCCAACCCACGGCCAACTTTTAAATTGGCTGCCACTCCCCTGGTACTGGTATTAAGTATAGAAACAATTCCTAACCTCTATTTGTAATGCTAGTAAATCAGTTAATTGTAATTTACTTTATTATAGTATTTATGCAGAATGTGTATATAGTGTTTATAGTTTTTATGTGTATATAACTTTTTTTTAATTGGATTTGTTTATATTATAAATTGCTTGTTTCTGTGCCTCTCTCCAGTCGTAACATAACCACTTTCCTCAGTTCTCGGATTCTGAAGATGCACTGTACAGCACAGGCAGTGCTGTAAGTCCACGCAGTCTTGAATGAACTGCATTTCTTTGTTTGAACTCCAGTAAACATTGTTCCACCCAGCAGCTCATTCTATCTGGAGTATGAATGAATTTGTCTGAATGAATGCCTGTCTTTCAATGTGCACACATCATTCCGTATGTTCAGGCACGCTCACCATTGTGCACAGCAGATTACACCAGAAACGCTGGGCAGCTGCATCAAATACTAATTCTACGGTGTTATATTGTTTGGAAGATAAATACACATCTGGAAATACATCACACATAAAACAAGAAAGCCCCAAGTGAAGCAATACATTCCTTTTTAACTGTCTTTATTTAGACTTGGAAGGAATTTCTCCCAACAAAAGACTGAGATAATCCATCAAAACATGGTCTCATATTTACATAAATATGCTAGAGAGAATAAGGGGTGGGGATGAATGGGTTTTACTTTGCGGGTTTGTCCCCAGGCTCTAGTTTGGGAGCGTCTTTAGGTTCCCTGTACGCAGGGAAAGCCTCCCATGGGCTGTTGAGGTCAAACTTCCGAAATTCCTGCGCGAGCTCCACAGGCTCTGCCACCACCCGCTTCACCTCGTCATCATAACGCACCTGACAAAGCACAGAGAGACACAGACACATTCAGATTAACATGTAAGACAAGAACGCTTTATTCGCAAAGTGGATGGTAGGAGAGAAGACAGTAGAAGCAGCACAAACTAGAAGAAAAAAACGAAGAATGACACTATAATTTTTTATATATCATTTTTTGCACCAGAGATCTGTGGCATTTATGACTACAGAAATTTTCCATGTGTTGCTTACGCAATAATTTTTATTGTATTTAGTGTCTAAGTTCTCAGTTCTTTTCCAAAGAGAACCGCATGATCTTTAGTATCAACACAGACACTACAGATACGGATTACTTTTAAAAAGACTAGCGCATTCCTTGAGTATCTTTACCTCTACATATCCAGAAAGAGGGAAGTCTTTTCTGAACGGATGGCCTTCAAAACCATAATCTGTCAGGATTCGTCTCAGGTCCGGATGATTTGCAAAGAAAACTCCATACATGTCCCACACCTGAGAACAAGCAGAGGTACATGGTGAGTGCAACAAAAAACGTTTCAGTGCTGTTGTGCATAGGAAAGCTGTTTTTAATACACTATATGGACAAAAGTATTGGGCCACTTGTTTTTCAGGCTTTGAGCTAAGTCTCTTAATTCCAGTGAAGGACAATCTTAATGCTTCAGCAGACCAAGACATTTTAAACGTCATGCTTCCAATTTTGTGGACCCAGTTTGGGGAAGAACCTGTTCCAGCATGACTGTGGCCCAGTGCACAAAGTGCGAGCTCCATAAAGACATGGCTGGAGGACTTCAGTGACCTCAACCCCATCCAGCACATTTGGGATGAACTGGAACGGAGATTGTGAGCCAGGCTTTCTCGTCCAAGATCAGTGCCTGACCTCTACAGCAAAGGTCCCCAACCACCGGGCCGTGGACTGATATTTGTTCATGAGTCATTTGGTACCAGGCCGCACAGAAAGACAGAATAAAGTAGTATATTGATTATCAGAAAGATCTTTCATTTTGAGAGAATTGTCACGTGATACGGTTCATCAAAATAATTGCCCACAAGCCAGCAAAAATGAGAAAAAAAAAACAACACTTTGCTTTTAGTTATCTATACCGGTCCGTGAAAATATTGTTTTACATGAAACTGATCCGTGGCAGCTGGTGGCCTAGTGGTAAGGGTGTTCGCCCAGCGATCAGGAAGTCGTGGGTTCGATTCCATCTGCTAAGCACATCTGAGGTTCCCTGAGCATGATACCGCCCTCACACCCTGCTCCCGGCTGCCTGCTGCTTCTACTGGTGAATAGGTTAAATGCTGAGAAAAAAGTTTGTGCTACTGACACTGTGTGCTGTGGTGTGTTCACTTCAAAAAGGTTGGAGACTGCTGCTCCACAGAATGAATGGACACAAATTCCCACAGAAACTGGAAAGCCTTCCAAGAAGAATGGATGCTGTAATAGCTGCAAAGGGGATCAACTCCATATTAAAGTCTATGGATTTGAATGAAATGCCATTAAAGTCCCTGTTGGTGGACAAAAGTACATGTGTCCCAATACTTTTGTCCATAGTGTGAAAGAATGTAAAGTTTGGGATTACATACCTCTCTCTCATTCCAGTTGGCTGCCTGAAAGACAGGAACCGAGGAGTCAATAGGGGTCAGCTCGTCCGTGTAGGTCTTCACTCGGATGCGTGAGTTGAACCTCAAGGACAGAAGAATGTACACGATCTGAAAAAATAAGTGACAAGTCTTTAAGAACCTCCACTGCTGCTATATTTACTAAGAAACTTTTGGTTCTGAATTTTGAATGCACATAGAGACAGGAACAGATAAAGCAAAGTCAGCTGCAATTAAAATGAGGGGAAAAAACAAAACAAAAATACATTCTAACCATCATGGTGCCATCTGCAAGATTACAACAGCTTTATCTTTAATCACATTACAACTGCCACATTGTCTGCAGAATTATGCATAAAATATGACAATTAAAGCCACACTTCCACAAAGTAGTAAAATATTTACATAAATAGAAAATCCCCATATTTCATCCCACCACTAATAAACACCACTTCAGAATGTCCTATAGACAGCAAACAGCTGAAAAAAAAAGTCAGCTACTGAAAAAGGAAGTTCCTTTCTTTGACAGGGTATTTAAAGAATTTCTGAAACCAATTAGAGTAAAAATTGATGTGCATGTTCGTGCTGATCTGTAGAAATGTATGGATATGGACACAGTCTTCTAAGATAAGCAATTACTATTTTCAGCATTGGGAATTAGACTCAGTTTTAGTAGAACAACTATCGTAAAGCTCCAAAACACATTTTGACTTCAACCCCCTTAGTTCCTAATCAACTGATTAGTTTCTCTCCATCTAGTGGTTTAGCAAAGCTTGGCCTAAATACAGCTATGGGTAAATACAGATAATGCACACTTCAGACAGACTAGAAGAGATATGCTGCATACTTACGCTTTTAGTTTAGCATAGCATAGGCTATGCTCCACACAGACTGGGGATCAATTCTGTATCGAGATCAATTCTGTATGATTTGTAATGGTCTCATAATATTGATGAAATCCTCTGGAGATGATTAGACAACACTTCTACCTCGCCTACTTCTGTAATGAGATTACATTGTAGACCAAAACTATATAATAAATTCCTGTCAGTTTCCCCATTAGATGTTCTGACCTCAAAACGGTTTTGCCGAGTGGGCACATCCAAGGCTGTGAGGTCGGTCATGTTGCGGAACTGGGCGTTGGTGTGGTCCCGGAGGAAGGTCAGCACAGGGATCACTCCGTCTGGGTGGATCATAACCTCCAGCTCGTTGTAGTTGGTAACCTAACGACACAAGATTCATGTAATTTAAACTGACAAGGAAGGGTCATCTTCAGAACGATTCTTGATTCACAGATGTTACCTGAACTTGTTGCACATATTTGGGAAGAATCTCAGCAACATACTCTCCAAACTGGGCCAGCTGGTTATGAGTGACTGCATCCTTCGGCCGAACCGTGGCTGTAAACACACATTTACTGTAAATCAAATCCACATTTACAGTAGAACTAAACCACATTTACAGTAGATCAAGAACTAGACTACTGACCAGAGAAATAATAAAGTTTACAAAAATTCAAATGCACTTTTTTTGAGGAACAGGTAATAATTGGTCATTTGTCCAAAGCCTTAAACAAGTTATTTGTAAGTATTTTTTTAGTCTGTGCATGTACTTTTAATGACTTCAATTTTAGTTTTACTCTTAAAGACATGGAATTAGATAAAATGAATACAAAAGAAAAATTAAACTAAAATAATAAATTGTGATTAGGTATTCTTATTTTCAATAAGTAAAACTGTTTGGTAGATACACAGTGTACATTTAGTCAACACTAATATGAGCAGAGTTGTTTTTTTTTTCCCCGTCAACAAAACCACATCTCATTTATCAGAGCCAGTGATTTTGACTGTGAGATTAGCATAATGTGGATTTCATTTTATAACAGTGGCCACTAATACTGCATGCTCACTCACGCCTTGTCTCCGCTGTTGTTGATTCAGGTCGCTTCTGGACCAGTGCAGCACTTCGAGTGGCAACTAGGACAAATTGAGAAGTGGAATTTAGTAATGCACGCAAATATCAGCATCATGATTGTAGCACAAGCTCAATAAAACACACAGAATCATGATAAGCGCGCTACCTGCTGCATTAAAGAGCATAACTTTTAAATGGCTCTTAAAGAGGAAAAATGCAGGATCGAAATGTTGCATTTGTTTCAGTCGCCGCTCAGTCCAAATACACTTCCCATTTAAATTCAGGTGCTTTTGTGACATCACAAATCCACCCCTTTAGCTACATCAGTTGGTGGCCTAATGGTTAGGGCATTCGCCCTGCGACCAGAAAGTGTGGGTTCGATTCCCAAGACTGCTAGGCACCTCTGAGGTACCCTGAGCAAGGTACCGTCCCCACGCACTGCTCCCTAGGCGCCGTGTTCCTGGCTGCCCCCTGCTTCACTTGGTGAATGGCTTAAATGCAGAGGAAGAGTTTCATGCTGTTCACACTGTGCGCTGTGGGTGTTCACGTATGAAAAATGGTCACTTTCACATTGGTAGAATGGTCTATCAACACATGGCAAATCACCTTCCTCACAAAAGTTTTATGGAGAAAAAAAAACATAGCTTTGATAGCTTTTGATATTAAGTTACTGTTTTATAGTCTACCAGTGTTTTATAGTCTACCAGTGTAAGACACTTAAGGCTTTAAAGAGCATGAAAATGATCACATGTTAATCAAACACTACATGGATAAAAGTATTGGGACACACCTGTCTTTGAAGGTTCATGCTAGACCTCTTACTTCCAGTGAAGGACAATTGCTTCAGCACAACAAGACATTCTGGACAATGCCAGTGTAATGGTCAGGCATCTCAATACATATAGATTACTACATTTCTGAACACATTTATAATAGTTGTGAACTACGTTTTATGCTTTTTGGGAAACAGCCAGGCTTTTACCCGCTTATGAACTTAGCATTAGCTGGCTAACTTTATGAAAAGTGATCATTTGATCATTCAGTCTCAAATTGAGGAAAATACACTATGTGGACCAAAGTTTTGGGTCACCTGACCATTCCACCAACTTCAATGACATTGCATTAAAATCCATTATCTTGTATATGGAGTTGCTACCCTTTGCAGCTTTCCACAAGATTTTGGAGTTTCTGTGGGAATTTGTGCCCATTCATTCTGTAGAGCATGTATGAGGTTTGAAACTGATGTTGGATGAGAAAGCTTGGCTCACAATCTGTTCCAGGTCATCCCTAAGGTGTTGGATGGGTTTGAGGTCAGGACTAGATGACTTCTTCTGCACCAATTGTAGCTTTAAAAAGCTGCTAAACCTGCACGGCTCTTCTCTGCCTTCTTTAAAACATTTACACTTCCATTACACTTCCAAGTTTTTTATATATTCCTTTATTTAAATGATTGTATCTTCTATTTATGCTAAACACATTAAATGCCTTTTTGAGTATGATAATGTGCTATAGAAAATAAACATGAAAACCCAAATCATCCGACCATGTCTTTATGGAGCTTGCTTTGTACACTGGGGCACAGTCATGCTGAAATAAACAAGTTATGCCCCAAATTCTGTCCACAAAGTTGAAAGCATCGCGTTGTTCAAAATGTCTTGGTATGATGAAGCATTAAGATTAGCCTTCCTGCAAGTGCCACCTAAATTTAATAACTGAGAGGTATGTCCCAATACTTTTGTACACACTGAACTGGGTGCTGATGTCTAATCTATTCACTGAGCAGAAATAAAAGCGCAAACACATATAAATCGGCTGTTGTCATGGAGACATTTCATACAGGACACAATGAGAAAATAAATGAATTGTTTTAATAAAGAAGAACTGCTTTAATCTTTACAGGCTAGCGCGTTAGCACTGCAGCTAGGACGGAAGGTCAACGGCCATGAAGGGAAAAGAGAAGACAAGGAACAAAACAGAAATAGGCAGTGGTTTATAAAATGTGTGTCATTCATTGAGAGTCGTTGTGTAAGTTTAATTCGTGGCTTACCGTTCAGACTCCGGCTAATGCCCCCACGGACGAGCCTGACCAAGGAGGCCGCCATCATCACCTTCTCTCCGGGGCTGGAGAGGACGCCACCACCAGGCCAAAACAGAAAATCACCTACTAAATCGGTGTAAAATTGTGAAGGGACAGTGTTGACACGGATCAAGCAATATGGAGTGACTACTGAATTGTATCTATAATAATTCTAAACTAAAAAATCAAATAAAACCACAGTTTTTTTCCGATATTTGGAACAAGAACAGTCTACAGTTCCGCCTCCCTAACTCAGTACCTTTATCTGATTGGCCGTGCCGTTTCTAGCTAGAGTGTGATTGACTGTCATGAAGTACTAATATCTGCGTGGATGTGGGACCGAGTTTATTTAAAATAAATTTAAAAAAATAATAAAACCACTGTTTTCTCTCGGTGTTTGGACATTAAGTGGTTAGCAGTTTTGTTTCTCTACTGTGAGTCCCGCCTTCCTAACCCAGTCTCATTATCTGATTGGCTATGCCGTTTCTTGGCAACATGTTATTGGCTGAAGTTCTGTCCGTCTTTAAGAAGCTTTAAAGCACAGAGCAGCAGTTCCACTAAAAAAATGTTAATTTATTGTTGCGGTCCCATGGTAAAAAATTATAAGGCCTTAACACTAAATAGTATGTTGTTATAGTATACTATTTATACTGATTTCTCGACTCTTTAAGAATGCATCCTTAAGCTGCTTGTTTTATATGTTATAGTTGTTTATATTTATTTATACTGGTTAAATTGTCTAGATGACAATGTTAACTTTGCTGTTTACAAAGTTTACAAATGCTGTTGTAAGGTGTTTCTCTGCAGCAGGGACTGGGCACTTAAGATGGAATGAAAACAGCAGGGGCAAAAAAAATCTGGAGGAAAACCTGCTGCTTCTTGGCAGAAAGTTGCTAATGGAACATGACAATGACCCAAAGCTCTAGATCTGGACAGCTGGTAGAGAAGTCCCAACAAACCTCAAGGCAGTAATTAAAGGAAAAGGTTCCACTAAGTCCTTAAAAGGGCGGAGGGGTTTCATTCATTAAATACAGATGGAATTTATGGAAAGTTGATGATTCATTTCCACACCTGACAATCATACAAAACATTGTAAGGGAAAATGACAAAGAAAAATGGGTTTATTTAGAAATGCAGTTCACATCATACCACTCTGAATGATTGTTTATGTCTTAAGGACTGCAGTAATTATGAAAAACCAAACCTGCTCTTCAAATATTGGACTTTATTGCACGGCCCACACTTTTCACAAATTGTACTCAATCATAAGCCCGTTGTCTGAGTCCGAGAGTCTGTTATGATTTTATGTCAAGCTATCAAACTAGTGAAACAATTCTGACTTCAGCCCAAGTCATGCAACTCATTTCCTCACCTCCTCTGACTTCAGACTGGTCCAAAACCCAAAACTATCCAGCCAGGAGGAGATCTTTGGTCATAAACTCATGTCTTATGTCCAATTTGCATGGAAACAATCTGGCTACAGTCTCTAACTGGCCACCGTTAGAGAGCACCTACACAGTAGGTGCTTCATAAAAATAAGGAATTAAATTAAGCTTATGCTTTAAAGTCTAAAAGCAAGGAGTCAAATGCAATTTCCTACAAAAAAAAGGTATTTATACCAAAAGTGTCTCATGATAAGACATACATGTGTTTACACTTCTGTGCATAGTTTCTAGAGTCACATCACTCTGCTTATGTACACATCTAAGGGAAAACCACTTTAACACCCAATTCTCTGTATTATACACAGTCAGTCCCTGATCCGCACACTTGTTCGTGGTACTTCTGCAGCACGTTGAGCTGAGCAGGGCGGACGAGCACGTGAGGCCGGACTGACGCCAGCATGCTGCACGCCTTCTCTGGACTCCAGCAGTAAATCTACACAAAAACAGAAAACAGAGCACATCACCAACTGTGCTGAGAAAATATCTGCAGATATAAACACTTTACGGACGAAAGTATTGGGGCGCATGACCATTACACCAACAGGGCCTTAATGACATTTCATTCAAATCCATAGAAATTAATGTTGGTGTTGTCGGAATCCAATAATTAAGAGATGTGTCCCAATACATTTGTCCACACCCCCACACCCCCCCCCCCCCCACACACACACAGATATATTCATGTAATATTTTGTAGAGTGTATGTGTTATAGTTATGCTGATTCTACTTTCTTCTTTTCTGCTGTCCACTTGGCTGCTGCAATTTGTTTAATCTTTTGTCCTTCTGCTTATTTTTCTTATTCAGTATTATTGTAGGAACTTTTGAAATCAAGAATTATTACTCTGAAAAGTTGTCGATACACTTTAGATGCGATTTCGCTGCTTGGTGGAGAGAAAATAAAAAATATCAGCACCTTCTAAAACCGAATCAAAAGTATTAGGTAAACGGGGACAAATGAGAACTCCACTTCCTGGAACTGAACGTAAACGCTTAGCTACGCTTTCAACATTGCATTTTTGGTGGATTGGGGGCACGATAAATGCACATAACTATTTCTCAGCCACTGCTTGACCAAGTAAGCTCTGCATGCTGCCTCTTTGAGCTACTTTATACGAGAGATGTTAACGATGACTCAGCACTTTATATGAGAGATGTTAACGATGACTCAGCATTTTAAATTCTGCCAATTACAGTTAACTGAGCATTTGGCAGGCTTAACGTGGGTCAATCATTATGAAACTTCTCATGAATTCATATTGAACAACGAGTCCTGTTGCATTTATATTGTGGAAAGGATGTTTTCTTTCCATGCAGTGCACTGACCCCGACAATTCTGCAAGACATTAGTCGTAGGTTGTAGCAGCACACACTCTGTGAGATGGTCGTCATGAATTTCTGAGATTGTTTGAATATAATCTTAGGCTTTCTTTGATGCTTTCTCACAGTGTGATGTAGGACCACCGTTTAGAACAGTGGTTCCCAACCCCTTTTTTCCTCGAAGCCCCCCTTGCCTGTGTCCAAGACAAGTCAGGCCCCCCAACTCCTACCCGCACAGCCCCTTAAAAAGAATATAGTGATTCATTACAGGCTTTAATTTGCAAAAAAATAAACATTGGTTGTAGGTTTTTGCTCTTATACTCATACATACACACGTTTTTACGTTTCTCTCTTTATGAATTTAATGGGTACGATTATAATTTTGGTAAACTCAATGCAGACAAAATTCTGTGCTCCCCCTGTGATCTCTAGCGCCCCCCTAAGGGGGGCCCGAACCCCAGGTTGGTAGTGTCAGCCTCAGACGTCACGCCCACGGAACGTTGGCTAAACGTCAGATGCATATGGTACACTTAACTGGAAACACTTCAGGAATGTCGAAGTCGTCATCTGATTGGTTGAATTTTATCGCCGGTCTGATGTTGTGGGGACATTTCCACGCCCTGAAACGTGACACTGAATGAAACGAACTGTGATTGGTTGTTTGACATGTGGGTCAAACGGCCTTATGGGTGGGCCTTGTCCAAAGAAAGCTGCTATGAATTCCAGACCTTCAGCCGTCAGTCTGAAAGTCTGGCTATGCGAGACTACCAAGTTGGTAACCACTGGTTTAGGGTTCTGTGACATTGGGGAGCTTCCTTAAACAAAAACTCTTGTGTGATGAAGCCTTTCATCCAATTTTAGATTAGATATTAGTGAGCCTTTAGTGACAGCAAGTACATGTTGCCTAACCTGCCCTTGTACTTCACACACAGTGTGAAATTCTGAATCAGGCAGACCATTTCTTTTACACCTAAATGCTCCATTCTCGGGCTCTTTTTCCTCCCTCTGATCTTCTGTCGCTCACCCTGATGAGGTAAGCGGCGGCCACAGTGGCGCTGCGGGATCGACCAGCTTTACAGTGGATGTAGACGCTGGTTCCTCGCTCGCGGTGTTTCAGAGCGAACTCCACTCCCCGGTGGATGTGCTCCAGACTGGGAACTCCGATTAGATCCACGGTGCTGAGTCTGATCTGCTCAACTCCAACGGCTCTCCATTCCTATAAAACACACAAACACGATCGGTACATTAATGCAATATTAACATCTGAATAATATAGCAAAAATGAAAACAATAACTTGACTTCATTCATTCGTTCAGGTACCCAGAGCCTAACCAGACCCCGGGTCTGGTTAGGCTCTGGGTACAAGGCAGGGCCTTAGCTTGGGGGCAGCTGGTGGCCTAGTGGTTAGAGCTTTCGCCCTGCAATCAGGAAGTTGTAGGTTCAATTCCCAAGCTAAGCACCACTGAAGTACCCTGAGCAAGGTACCGTCCCCACACTCTGCTCCCCGGGTGCTATGCTCCTGACTGCCCGCTGCTTCACTTGGTGAATGAGTTAAATACAGAGGAAGAATTTTGTGCTGTTCACACCGTGTGCTGTGGTGTGTTCACATATGACATATGATATGATATATCACCCTGGGCGGTGTGCCAGCCTTCTCAACCACAGCACATCACCATACAACCCTTGCTTTTGTACACCTGCAGTTTTAGGTTTCTAGGTAGATTAATTTAGTCTTGTCTTGCATCAATTCTGTGTAGCCCAACTGCTGGGCACTGCCAGAAAAGCATTCCATTGTATGTTGTACTAAGGAGGACTGCATGTGACACAAATAAAATACTTGAACTCAACAAAGGCCACAATGTAAAATTGGACGGATCACAAACAGCACAAACAATTAGCTCTACACGCACTCTCTCACACACACACACACACACACACACACACACACACACACACACACACACACACACACACACACACACA